>OY986437.1:142559632-142732132 GCA_963920525.1 Dichetophora obliterata
ATAATAATAATAATAATAATAATAATAATAATAATAATAATAATAATAATAATAATAATAATAATAATAATAATAATAATAATAATAATAATAATAATAATAATAATAATAATAATAATAATAATAATAATAATAATAATAATAATAATAATAATAATAATAATAATAATAATAATAATAATAATAATAATAATAATAATAATAATAATAATAATAATAATAATAATAATAATAATAATAATAATAATAATAATAATAATAATAATAATAATAATAATAATAATAATAATAATAATAATAATAATAATAATAATAATAATAATAATAATAATAATAATAATAATAATAATAATAATAATAATAATAATAATAATAATAATAATAATAATAATAATAATAATAATAATAATAATAATAATAATAATAATAATAATAATAATAATAATAATAATAATAATAATAATAATAATAATAATAATAATAATAATAATAATAATAATAATAATAATAATAATAATAATAATAATAATAATAATAATAATAATAATAATAATAATAATAATAATAATAATAATAATAATAATAATAATAATAATAATAATAATAATAATAATAATAATAATAATAATAATAATAATAATAATAATAATAATAATAATAATAATAATAATAATAATAATAATAATAATAATAATAATAATAATAATAATAATAATAATAATAATAATAATAATAATAATAATAATAATAATAATAATAATAATAATAATAATAATAATAATAATAATAATAATAATAATAATAATAATAATAATAATAATAATAATAATAATAATAATAATAATAATAATAATAATAATAATAATAATAATAATAATAATAATAATAATAATAATAATAATAATAATAATAATAATAATAATAATAATAATAATAATAATAATAATAATAATAATAATAATAATAATAATAATAATAATAATAATAATAATAATAATAATAATAATAATAATAATAATAATAATAATAATAATAATAATAATAATAATAATAATAATAATAATAATAATAATAATAATAATAATAATAATAATAATAATAATAATAATAATAATAATAATAATAATAATAATAATAATAATAATAATAATAATAATAATAATAATAATAATAATAATAATAATAATAATAATAATAATAATAATAATAATAATAATAATAATAATAATAATAATAATAATAATAATAATAATAATAATAATAATAATAATAATAATAATAATAATAATAATAATAATAATAATAATAATAATAATAATAATAATAATAATAATAATAATAATAATAATAATAATAATAATAATAATAATAATAATAATAATAATAATAATAATAATAATAATAATAATAATAATAATAATAATAATAATAATAATAATAATAATAATAATAATAATAATAATAATAATAATAATAATAATAATAATAATAATAATAATAATAATAATAATAATAATAATAATAATAATAATAATAATAATAATAATAATAATAATAATAATAATAATAATAATAATAATAATAATAATAATAATAATAATAATAATAATAATAATAATAATAATAATAATAATAATAATAATAATAATAATAATAATAATAATAATAATAATAATAATAATAATAATAATAATAATAATAATAATAATAATAATAATAATAATAATAATAATAATAATAATAATAATAATAATAATAATAATAATAATAATAATAATAATAATAATAATAATAATAATAATAATAATAATAATAATAATAATAATAATAATAATAATAATAATAATAATAATAATAATAATAATAATAATAATAATAATAATAATAATAATAATAATAATAATAATAATAATAATAATAATAATAATAATAATAATAATAATAATAATAATAATAATAATAATAATAATAATAATAATAATAATAATAATAATAATAATAATAATAATAATAATAATAATAATAATAATAATAATAATAATAATAATAATAATAATAATAATAATAATAATAATAATAATAATAATAATAATAATAATAATAATAATAATAATAATAATAATAATAATAATAATAATAATAATAATAATAATAATAATAATAATAATAATAATAATAATAATAATAATAATAATAATAATAATAATAATAATAATAATAATAATAATAATAATAATAATAATAATAATAATAATAATAATAATAATAATAATAATAATAATAATAATAATAATAATAATAATAATAATAATAATAATAATAATAATAATAATAATAATAATAATAATAATAATAATAATAATAATAATAATAATAATAATAATAATAATAATAATAATAATAATAATAATAATAATAATAATAATAATAATAATAATAATAATAATAATAATAATAATAATAATAATAATAATAATAATAATAATAATAATAATAATAATAATAATAATAATAATAATAATAATAATAATAATAATAATAATAATAATAATAATAATAATAATAATAATAATAATAATAATAATAATAATAATAATAATAATAATAATAATAATAATAATAATAATAATAATAATAATAATAATAATAATAATAATAATAATAATAATAATAATAATAATAATAATAATAATAATAATAATAATAATAATAATAATAATAATAATAATAATAATAATAATAATAATAATAATAATAATAATAATAATAATAATAATAATAATAATAATAATAATAATAATAATAATAATAATAATAATAATAATAATAATAATAATAATAATAATAATAATAATAATAATAATAATAATAATAATAATAATAATAATAATAATAATAATAATAATAATAATAATAATAATAATAATAATAATAATAATAATAATAATAATAATAATAATAATAATAATAATAATAATAATAATAATAATAATAATAATAATAATAATAATAATAATAATAATAATAATAATAATAATAATAATAATAATAATAATAATAATAATAATAATAATAATAATAATAATAATAATAATAATAATAATAATAATAATAATAATAATAATAATAATAATAATAATAATAATAATAATAATAATAATAATAATAATAATAATAATAATAATAATAATAATAATAATAATAATAATAATAATAATAATAATAATAATAATAATAATAATAATAATAATAATAATAATAATAATAATAATAATAATAATAATAATAATGATGATAATGATAATAATAATAAAAAAATTGGAAGTCTCCTGGGCCAGACGGAATACAAAATTTTTGGTTCAAACGATTTACGAGTGCTCATGTACACATAACTAGAAACTTCAATGAGATACTTAGTAGAGGAGCATCAGTGCCAAGTTTCTTCACAAAAGGAATAACTTATCTCATTCCAAAGGACGGAGACTTAAAGAATCCCTCTAACTATAGGCCAATAACATGCTTACCAACTGTTTATAAAACTCTTACTTCCATAATAAGTGATCGAGTTAGGAATCATTGTGACATGCACCACATCATTCCGATTGAACAAAAAGGTTGTGCCAGAAGAGCTAGAGGATGCAAAGAGCTAGTAACTATTGATGCCATTATTACCAGAAATGCTATTCATAATCAACGAAATCTAAGTGTCGCATACATAGATTACCGGAAAGCCTTTGATACTGTTCCACACTCGTACTTAATCGAAATACGTAAGAAACAGGGAATACATCCAAACATCATTTCATTCTTTGAAAAGTATATGTGTAATTGGATGACTACAGTTAATTTTGGTAAAATTAAGACGCGTGAAATACGAATAAGAAAAGGAATATTTCGTGTATCCCGCTTCTTCACTTATTGGAATTAGTTGCAGTTTCCCTTGCACGGTGTTGATCAACAACACAATTACGAATAGTAGTTAGGTGATCTGAAATTGGTTGATATGAGTATTTTAGTGGTCTTTTTATATTGCTGTTATGAACATTGTGTAGTGTTTTATGTATAAACTTTGGTACATCTTTATGTCTAACGCTCTTATAGTTTTTTATGTACCCTTCTTGTCTTTGCTCGTTATACTTTTCTCTATTTTTGTTTGCCTTTTTTATTTTTTCCTTTTTTGTTTTCTCTAATCTTTTAAAAATTATGGTGTGATCGATTTTATGGTTTTGCGCATCGAATGGTGTACACTTTATCGTACTATGGTAAGTACTATTATAGAACATGATAGCTTTACACATTTGTTGAGTGATTGGGAGTTTTTCCTCAATGTTAAGTGTACGAATTCTTTCTGTTAGTGTATTGTTTAGGCGTTCTGCGTCCGAATTACCTGTATGGCTATTTGGTTTTGTAATGTGGAATTCAATATTTTCGCTCTTTAAATATTCTTGTACATTATTTGATTTAAATTCGTTATCGAAAACAAATTTTTTTATTTTGCCTTTTATTGCTAAGAATTCCTTAATTCTTCCTACTATGGTTTGACTGTTTGACTGTTTTGCGTACGTGCGCGCCACAAAGGCTTGCGCATTGTTGCTGCGTTCTACCCCTCCGCTGCTTTCACGTCGTCTTTCATCCTCTTCTAACAATTTAACCTTGAGCGCATTTAGCTTAGGCAACGTGTCGCGAGTTTCTATGGCGATTACGAAATTCTCGTATGATTTGGCCAAGCTGGACAGTAAAATAATCACCAACATCTCCTCTGGAACGTCCACACCAATTTCGTTTAGCTTCTCATTCAGCTCGTAAAACTCATTTACGTGTTCCGATATATTAGCATCTTCCGACAAACGAAGATAAAGCAATTTTTTAAACAGTGTTATTTTTCGAACTGGTCCACTTGGCTGATAAATTTCAGACAACTTGTTCCAAGCCTCCGCCGCACTCTTGCAATGCCTTACGTGGTTAATTTGTGATGGTTTAATAGATAACATTATAGAAGCTAGTGCCTTCTCATCCTTGGTATCAAACAGAGTTGACTCGGCTGTAGTTGACTGATCCTCTTGCTTCAGCTTACCGCATACAACCGCCCACAAGTCAGCATGTATGAGTACACTTTTCATTAGTACTGACCAGGATGCGTAGTTTGTATCATCGAGCTTTTCGATAGCATACATACCGGCACTCATTTCGACACACGAAATTTTATTTATTAATTTGACAAACTTTAATCAAATCTTATTTTGGTCCATGGCCTGGGCCCATAACCTGTTGTAACTATAATTTATCCGAACTTCTATAAAGAATACAAATGCAAGAAGACAACCTTTCAATTCAACGTTTATTAAAAGAATAGATACAGAGAAAAAAGAAAGAAGAAAAATAACATAATATGGAGCGACAAAGATGCAAAGAAGATTACAATATTTTGTAATGCCATACTGTTCAAATTTAATTTACAACAATAATAATAATAATAATAATAATAATAATAATAATAATAATAATAATAATAATAATAATAATAATAATAATAATAATAATAATAATAATAATAATAATAATAATAATAATAATAATAATAATAATAATAATAATAATAATAATAATAATAATAATAATAATAATAATAATAATAATAATAATAATAATAATAATAATAATAATAATAATAATAATAATAATAATAATAATAATAATAATAATAATAATAATAATAATAATAATAATAATAATAATAATAATAATAATAATAATAATAATAATAATAATAATAATAATAATAATAATAATAATAATAATAATAATAATAATAATAATAATAATAATAATAATAATAATAATAATAATAATAATAATAATAATAATAATAATAATAATAATAATAATAATAATAATAATAATAATAATAATAATAATAATAATAATAATAATAATAATAATAATAATAATAATAATAATAATAATAATAATAATAATAATAATAATAATAATAATAATAATAATAATAATAATAATAATAATAATAATAATAATAATAATAATAATAATAATAATAATAATAATAATAATAATAATAATAATAATAATAATAATAATAATAATAATAATAATAATAATAATAATGATAATAATAATAATAATAATAATAATAATAATAATAATAATAATAATAATAATAATAATAATAATAATAATAATAATAATAATAATAATAATAATAATAATAATAATAATAATAATAATAATAATAATAATAATAATAATAATAATAATAATAATAATAATAATAATAATAATAATAATAATAATAATAATAATAATAATAATAATAATAATAATAATAATAATAATAATAATAATAATAATAATAATAATAATAATAATAATAATAATAATAATAATAATAATAATAATAATAATAATAATAATAATAATAATAATAATAATAATAATAATAATAATAATAATAATAATAATAATAATAATAATAATAATAATAATAATAATAATAATAATAATAATAATAATAATAATAATAATAATAATAATAATAATAATAATAATAATAATAATAATAATAATAATAATAATAATAATAATAATAATAATAATAATAATAATAATAATAATAATAATAATAATAATAATAATAATAATAATAATAATAATAATAATAATAATAATAATAATAATAATAATAATAATAATAATAATAATAATAATAATAATAATAATAATAATAATAATAATAATAATAATAATAATAATAATAATAATAATAATAATAATAATAATAATGATGATAATGATAATAATAATAAAAAAATTGGAAGTCTCCTGGGCCAGACGGAATACAAAATTTTTGGTTCAAACGATTTACGAGTGCTCATGTACACATAACTAGAAACTTCAATGAGATACTTAGTAGAGGAGCATCAGTGCCAAGTTTCTTCACAAAAGGAATAACTTATCTCATTCCAAAGGACGGAGACTTAAAGAATCCCTCTAACTATAGGCCAATAACATGCTTACCAACTGTTTATAAAACTCTTACTTCCATAATAAATGATCAAGTTAGGAATCATTGTGACATGCACCACATCATTCCGATTGAACAAAAAGGTTGTGCCAGAAGAGCTAGAGGATGCAAAGAGCTAGTAACTATTGATGCCATTATTACCAGAAATGCTATTCATAATCAACGAAATCTAAGTGTCGCATACATAGATTACCGGAAAGCCTTTGATACTGTTCCACACTCGTACTTAATCGAAATACGTAAGAAACAGGGAATACATCCAAACATCATTTCATTCTTTGAAAAGTATATGTGTAATTGGATGACTACAGTTAATTTTGGTAAAATTAAGACGCGTGAAATACGAATAAGAAAAGGAATATTTCGTGTATCCCGCTTCTTCACTTATTGGAATTAGTTGCAGTTTCCCTTGCACGGTGTTGATCAACAACACAATTACGAATAGTAGTTAGGTGATCTGAAATTGGTTGATATGAGTATTTTAGTGGTCTTTTTATATTGCTGTTATGAACATTGTGTAGTGTTTTATGTATAAACTTTGGTACATCTTTATGTCTAACGCTCTTATAGTTTTTTATGTACCCTTCTTGTCTTTGCTCGTTATACTTTTCTCTATTTTTGTTTGCCTTTTTTATTTTTTCCTTTTTTGTTTTCTCTAATCTTTTAAAAATTATGGTGTGATCGATTTTATGGTTTTGCGCATCGAATGGTGTACACTTTATCGTACTATGGTAAGTACTATTATAGAACATGATAGCTTTACACATTTGTTGAGTGATTGGGAGTTTTTCCTCAATGTTAAGTGTACGAATTCTTTCTGTTAGTGTATTGTTTAGGCGTTCTGCGTCCGAATTACCTGTATGGCTATTTGGTTTTGTAATGTGGAATTCAATATTTTCGCTCTTTAAATATTCTTGTACATTATTTGATTTAAATTCGTTATCGAAAACAAATTTTTTTATTTTGCCTTTTATTGCTAAGAATTCCTTAATTCTTCCTACTATGGTTTGACTGTTTGACTGTTTTGCGTACGTGCGCGCCACAAAGGCTTGCGCATTGTTGCTGCGTTCTACCCCTCCGCTGCTTTCACGTCGTCTTTCATCCTCTTCTAACAATTTAACCTTGAGCGCATTTAGCTTAGGCAACGTGTCGCGAGTTCTATGGCGATTACGAAATTCTCGTATGATTTGGCCAAGCTGGACAGTAAAATAATCACCAACATCTCCTCTGGAACGTCCACACCAATTTCGTTTAGCTTCTCATTCAGCTCGTAAAACTCATTTACGTGTTCCGATATATTAGCATCTTCCGACAAACGAAGATAAAGCAATTTTTTAAACAGTGTTATTTTTCGAACTGGTCCACTTGGCTGATAAATTTCAGACAACTTGTTCCAAGCCTCCGCCGCACTCTTGCAATGCCTTACGTGGTTAATTTGTGATGGTTTAATAGATAACATTATAGAAGCTAGTGCCTTCTCATCCTTGGTATCAAACAGAGTTGACTCGGCTGTAGTTGACTGATCCTCTTGCTTCAGCTTACCGCATACAACCGCCCACAAGTCAGCATGTATGAGTACACTTTTCATTAGTACTGACCAGGATGCGTAGTTTGTATCATCGAGCTTTTCGATAGCATACATACCGGCACTCATTTCGACACACGAAATTTTATTTATTAATTTGACAAACTTTAATCAAATCTTATTTTGGTCCATGGCCTGGGCCCATAACCTGTTGTAACTATAATTTATCCGAACTTCTATAAAGAATACAAATGCAAGAAGACAACCTTTCAATTCAACGTTTATTAAAAGAATAGATACAGAGAAAAAAGAAAGAAGAAAAATAACATAATAAGGAGCGACAAAGATGCAAAGAAGATTACAATATTTTGTAATGCCATACTGTTCAAATTTAATTTACAACAATAATAATAATAATAATAATAATAATAATAATAATAATAATAATAATAATGATAATAATAATAATAATAATAATAATAATAATAATAATAATAATAATAATAATAATAATAATAATAATAATAATAATAATAATAATAATAATAATAATAATAATAATAATAATAATAATAATAATAATAATAATAATAATAATAATAATAATAATAATAATAATAATAATAATAATAATAATAATAATAATAATAATAATAATAATAATAATAATAATAATAATAATAATAATAATAATAATAATAATAATAATAATAATAATAATAATAATAATAATAATAATAATAATAATAATAATAATAATAATAATAATAATAATAATAATAATAATAATAATAATAATAATAATAATAATAATAATAATAATAATAATAATAATAATAATAATAATAATAATAATAATAATAATAATAATAATAATAATAATAATAATAATAATAATAATAATAATAATAATAATAATAATAATAATAATAATAATAATAATAATAATAATAATAATAATAATAATAATAATAATAATAATAATAATAATAATAATAATAATAATAATAATAATAATAATAATAATAATAATAATAATAATAATAATAATAATAATAATAATAATAATAATAATAATAATAATAATAATAATAATAATAATAATAATAATAATAATAATAATAATAATAATAATAATAATAATAATAATAATAATAATAATAATAATAATAATAATAATAATAATAATAATAATAATAATAATAATAATAATAATAATAATAATAATAATAATAATAATAATAATAATAATAATAATAATAATAATAATAATAATAATAATAATAATAATAATAATAATAATAATAATAATAATAATAATAATAATAATAATAATAATAATAATAATAATAATAATAATAATAATAATAATAATAATAATAATAATAATAATAATAATAATAATAATAATAATAATAATAATAATAATAATAATAATAATAATAATAATAATAATAATAATAATAATAATAATAATAATAATAATAATAATAATAATAATAATAATAATAATAATAATAATAATAATAATAATAATAATAATAATAATAATAATAATAATAATAATAATAATAATAATAATAATAATAATAATAATAATAATAATAATAATAATAATAATAATAATAATAATAATAATAATAATAATAATAATAATAATAATAATAATAATAATAATAATAATAATAATAATAATAATAATAATAATAATAATAATAATAATAATAATAATAATAATAATAATAATAATAATAATAATAATAATAATAATAATAATAATAATAATAATAATAATAATAATAATAATAATAATAATAATAATAATAATAATAATAATAATAATAATAATAATAATAATAATAATAATAATAATAATAATAATAATAATAATAATAATAATAATAATAATAATAATAATAATAATAATAATAATAATAATAATAATAATAATAATAATAATAATAATAATAATAATAATAATAATAATAATAATAATAATAATAATAATAATAATAATAATAATAATAATAATAATAATAATAATAATAATAATAATAATAATAATAATAATAATAATAATAATAATAATAATAATAATAATAATAATAATAATAATAATAATAATAATAATAATAATAATAATAATAATAATAATAATAATAATAATAATAATAATAATAATAATAATAATAATAATAATAATAATAATAATAATAATAATAATAATAATAATAATAATAATAATAATAATAATAATAATAATAATAATAATAATAATAATAATAATAATAATAATAATAATAATAATAATAATAATAATAATAATAATAATAATAATAATAATAATAATAATAATAATAATAATAATAATAATAATAATAATAATAATAATAATAATAATAATAATAATAATAATAATAATAATAATAATAATAATAATAATAATAATAATAATAATAATAATAATAATAATAATAATAATAATAATAATAATAATAATAATAATAATAATAATAATAATAATAATAATAATAATAATAATAATAATAATAATAATAATAATAATAATAATAATAATAATAATAATAATAATAATAATAATAATAATAATAATAATAATAATAATAATAATAATAATAATAATAATAATAATAATAATAATAATAATAATAATAATAATAATAATAATAATAATAATAATAATAATAATAATAATAATAATAATAATAATAATAATAATAATAATAATAATAATAATAATAATAATAATAATAATAATAATAATAATAATAATAATAATAATAATAATAATAATAATAATAATAATAATAATAATAATAATAATAATAATAATAATAATAATAATAATAATAATAATAATAATAATAATAATAATAATAATAATAATAATAATAATAATAATAATAATAATAATAATAATAATAATAATAATAATAATAATAATAATAATAATAATAATAATAATAATAATAATAATAATAATAATAATAATAATAATAATAATAATAATAATAATAATAATAATAATAATAATAATAATAATAATAATAATAATAATAATAATAATAATAATAATAATAATAATAATAATAATAATAATAATAATAATAATAATAATAATAATAATAATAATAATAATAATAATAATAATAATAATAATAATAATAATAATAATAATAATAATAATAATAATAATAATAATAATAATAATAATAATAATAATAATAATAATAATAATAATAATAATAATAATAATAATAATAATAATAATAATAATAATAATAATAATAATAATAATAATAATAATAATAATAATAATAATAATAATAATAATAATAATAATAATAATAATAATAATAATAATAATAATAATAATAATAATAATAATAATAATAATAATAATAATAATAATAATAATAATAATAATAATAATAATAATAATAATAATAATAATAATAATAATAATAATAATAATAATAATAATAATAATAATAATAATAATAATAATAATAATAATAATAATAATAATAATAATAATAATAATAATAATAATAATAATAATAATAATAATAATAATAATAATAATAATAATAATAATAATAATAATAATAATAATAATAATAATAATAATAATAATAATAATAATAATAATAATAATAATAATAATAATAATAATAATAATAATAATAATAATAATAATAATAATAATAATAATAATAATAATAATAATAATAATAATAATAATAATAATAATAATAATAATAATAATAATAATAATAATAATAATAATAATAATAATAATAATAATAATAATAATAATAATAATAATAATAATAATAATAATAATAATAATAATAATAATAATAATAATAATAATAATAATAATAATAATAATAATAATAATAATAATAATAATAATAATAATAATAATAATAATAATAATAATAATAATAATAATAATAATAATAATAATAATAATAATAATAATAATAATAATAATAATAATAATAATAATAATAATAATAATAATAATAATAATAATAATAATAATAATAATAATAATAATAATAATAATAATAATAATAATAATAATAATAATAATAATAATAATAATAATAATAATAATAATAATAATAATAATAATAATAATAATAATAATAATAATAATAATAATAATAATAATAATAATAATAATAATAATAATAATAATAATAATAATAATAATAATAATAATAATAATAATAATAATAATAATAATAATAATAATAATAATAATAATAATAATAATAATAATAATAATAATAATAATAATAATAATAATAATAATAATAATAATAATAATAATAATAATAATAATAATAATAATAATAATAATAATAATAATAATAATAATAATAATAATAATAATAATAATAATAATAATAATAATAATAATAATAATAATAATAATAATAATAATAATAATAATAATAATAATAATAATAATAATAATAATAATAATAATAATAATAATAATAATAACAATAATAATAATAATAATAATAATAATAATAATAATAATAATAATAATAATAATAATAATAATAATAATAATAATAATAATAATAATAATAATAATAATAATAATAATAATAATAATAATAATAATAATAATAATAATAATAATAATAATAATAATAATAATAATAATAATAATAATAATAATAATAATAATAATAATAATAATAATAATAATAATAATAATAATAATAATAATAATAATAATAATAATAATAATAATAATAATAATAATAATAATAATAATAATAATAATAATAATAATAATAATAATAATAATAATAATAATAATAATAATAATAATAATAATAATAATAATAATAATAATAATAATAATAATAATAATAATAATAATAATAATAATAATAATAATAATAATAATAATAATAATAATAATAATAATAATAATAATAATAATAATAATAATAATAATAATAATAATAATAATAATAATAATAATAATAATAATAATAATAATAATAATAATAATAATAATAATAATAATAATAATAATAATAATAATAATAATAATAATAATAATAATAATAATAATAATAATAATAATAATAATAATAATAATAATAATAATAATAATAATAATAATAATAATAATAATAATAATAATAATAATAATAATAATAATAATAATAATAATAATAATAATAATAATAATAATAATAATAATAATAATAATAATAATAATAATAATAATAATAATAATAATAATAATAATAATAATAATAATAATAATAATAATAATAATAATAATAATAATAATAATAATAATAATAATAATAATAATAATAATAATAATAATAATAATAATAATAATAATAATAATAATAATAATAACAATAATAATAATAATAATAATAATAATAATAATAATAATAATAATAATAATAATAATAATAATAATAATAATAATAATAATAATAATAATAATAATAATAATAATAATAATAATAATAATAATAATAATAATAATAATAATAATAATAATAATAATAATAATAATAATAATAATAATAATAATAATAATAATAATAATAATAATAATAATAATAATAATAATAATAATAATAATAATAATAATAATAATAATAATAATAATAATAATAATAATAATAATAATAATAATAATAATAATAATAATAATAATAATAATAATAATAATAATAATAATAATAATAATAATAATAATAATAATAATAATAATAATAATAATAATAATAATAATAATAATAATAATAATAATAATAATAATAATAATAATAATAATAATAATAATAATAATAATAATAATAATAATAATAATAATAATAATAATAATAATAATAATAATAATAATAATAATAATAATAATAATAATAATAATAATAATAATAATAATAATAATAATAATAATAATAATAATAATAATAATAATAATAATAATAATAATAATAAAAAAATTGGAAGTCTCCTGGGCCAGACGGAATACAAAATTTTTGGTTCAAACGATTTACGAGTGCTCATGTACACATAACTAGAAACTTCAATGAGATACTTAGTAGAGGAGCATCAGTGCCAAGTTTCTTCACAAAAGGAATAACTTATCTCATTCCAAAGGACGGAGACTTAAATAATCCCTCTATCTATAGGCCAATAACATGCTTACCAACTGTTTATAAAACTCTTACTTCCATAATAAGTGATCGAGTTAGGAATCATTGTGACATGCACCACATCATTCCGATTGAACAAAAAGGTTGTGCCAGAAGAGCTAGAGGATGCAAAGAGCTAGTAACTATTGTAACGAACCTCTGATTGTTACCTGCAGGCTGAGGTATGCTCAGCGGGTTCCAAGGTTCTTTTACAAGAAATAACACTTTGATTTTAAGTTCGATTCAATAGATTATTTTTATTGTTTTTTTTTTGTTCTTTATTATTGATTTACAATTTTTATTTTCACTGTTTCCTGTCTGCCTGTTTGCTCAGCTTCCCGTCGTTGTCCCTCGTTGTGTTGTCGTTGCTGCACTCAACAGACGGGCCTACGAGCCTCGGAGCTGTTGCCGGATGAATACTTAGAGTTCGCGGGCTTACAAGCCACGGACTTTGCACTCTTTCACTAGAGCAGGAGGGCTTACAAGCCGCTGACACTGCTAAAAAATGGTAAAAGTAGATGGGCCTACAAGCCTACGAAACTACTTTGCTGTTGTTTTGCAGGTGGGCCTACAAGCCACCGACTCTGCTGATGCGGATATAAACAGGTGGGCCTACAAGCCACTGACTCTGTTTGCTGATTCTATGCAGGTGGGCCTACAAGCCAACGACGCTGCTGATACTGATTTTTAACAGGTGGGCCTACAAGCCAACGACTCTGTTTTTGCTCCGTTTTCTTCTTTACCAGCACTATCGGAGCGCTATGAGGGCTGTATGAGGGCTCAATGCAGCTTTTTGCTATCAATTCATCGATTTCTTGGTTTATTATCGCTTGCATTGCGGGGTTTTTGGGAAAGTATCTTTGTTTAATCGGTCTATCATCCTGCATAACAATTTTATGTGTGGTGATGTTGGACAGACCCTTTAGTTTTTCAAACTCATCCAGTTCTTTCTCCAAAAAACTCTCTATTAACTCCGCCTCCGTTACTTCTTCTTCTCGCACCACCGTGCATAGTGGATAATCGCTAGCACCTGTTGTCGCCTCGTTATTTTTCAACGTGATGGTGTGGCCACCACATGAAAAGGTTGCCTGAATTTTAAGTAGAAAGTCCATTCCCAAAATAACATCGTCTACTACATTCGGTAAGACGAGTAACGGAATACTGCAGCTATCATCTCCCAACTTTATATCCAGCACCAGTGCCTCGCGCACGGTTCGTACAGAACTGTCCGCCATACGTACGATGATATTTTCCTCTCTTTTCTCTGCTACGTGTGCCATTTTCTCTGCTAGTTTTTCACTTATGAAACTCCTGGTTGCCCCTGTATCCACCGTGGCCTCTACAACTTCTTCTCCTAGGGAAATATTTGCAAAAATGTGCGTCTTGTCGTGCTGCAGACTTTCTACGGGATGCGAGGGACCGTGACTGCGTTCCCCGATAGGCCTCGCCTCTATCGGGTGTTCCGTCCGTTTCCCGACTAGGTCGATTGATGCCATTATTACCAGAAATGCTATTCATAATCAACGAAATCTAAGTGTCGCATACATAGATTACCGGAAAGCCTTTGATACTGTTCCACACTCGTACTTAATCGAAATACGTAAGAAACAGGGAATACATCCAAACATCATTTCATTCTTTGAAAAGTATATGTGTAATTGGATGACTACAGTAAATTTTGGTAAAATTAAGACGCGTGAAATACGAATAAGAAAAGGAATATTTCGTGTATCCCGCTTCTTCACTTATTGGAATTAGTTGCAGTTTCCCTTGCACGGTGTTGATCAACAACACAATTACGAATAGTAGTTAGGTGATCTGAAATTGGTTGATATGAGTATTTTAGTGGTCTTTTTATATTGCTGTTATGAACATTGTGTAGTGTTTTATGTATAAATTTTGGTACATCTTTATGTCTAACGCTCTTATAGTTTTTTATGTACCCTTCTTGTCTTTGCTCGTTATACTTTTCTCTATTTTTGTTTGCCTTTTTTATTTTTTCCTTTTTTGTTTTCTCTAATCTTTTAAAAATTATGGTGTGATCGATTTTATGGTTTTGCGCATCGAATGGTGTACACTTTATCGTACTATGGTAAGTACTATTATAGAACATGATAGCTTTACACATTTGTTGAGTGATTGGGAGTTTTTCCTCAATGTTAAGTGTACGAATTCTTTCTGTTAGTGTATTGTTTAGACGTTCTGCGTCCGAATTACCTGTATGGCTATTTGGTTTTGTAATGTGGAATTCAATATTTTCGCTCTTTAAATATTCTTGTACATTATTTGATTTAAATTCGTTATCGAAAACAAATTTTTTTTATTTTGCCTTTTATTGCTAAGAATTCCTTAATTCTTCCTACTATGGTTTGACTGTTTCGATCCATTAACGGGAAACATATGACATGTTTAGAAAATTTGTCTATAAATATAATAAACGACTGCTTGCTGTTTACATACGTATCTACGTGTATAAGATCGTTTGTAGTCTTTGGTGTTTCAGTATAGTTAAATTTTTCTTTGATGGGATTTCTATCGTATTTTCCTCCATTGCATGTACTGCAATTGTTAATTATTTCATGTACTGTTATTCTAAGTGTCGGGTTGTAAATTTTGTGCTTTATGCCTTCATATGTTGGAATTATTCCAGAATGGCCTGTTTCTTCTTTGTGGAACAATGATATCTGCTTTCGTAACTCTTCTTCGTTTACGATATCTTGTGCAAGGTGTAAGCATTTCACAAATTTAATGTGACTGTTACCTTGGAATGTTTCAAATAACATTTTTTGTAGTTTGTTATACTCATGATCATTTACTGAATACATGCCTATTTTTCCTTTACCGACATGTGATTTTATTATGTCGCTAGCTTTATTATTTATAAGGTCATTTTTGTTAATAAATATGCGCTTTTTGTAAAATACGTTTTCGAGTTCCTTTTCTTTCTGATCTATAAGTATGATTTGAAAATTAAACCTGTTAATAACTGTATCAAGAATAGGAAAATTATTGTTTCGCTCTTCTTCTTGAGAATGGGTTGTTTCGAGTAACAAAGATTGGGTATTTCTATCTACAGAACTTACTTCTTCTTGATTGTAAAGGTGACGTATGCAATTTATTTCTTGGTTTTCTATGTCTATACGACTAAGAAAGTCTGCAATTTTATTGTCTTTGCCTTTTATATAATCTATTCTTCCGTCATATTCGCCTAGTTCGATTAACCACCGTTGTAACCTAGGATTGATATCTTTCCCTGAGAATTTGGCTTGTAACCATTTGAGGGGTTGGTGGTCACTCTGTAAATCAAATTCACGGCCATATATATATGGGCGGAAATATTTAACAGACCACACTATTGCCAAAAGTTCTTTTTCGATAGTGGAACTGTTTACCTCGTGTTTATTGAGAGTCCTCGATGCATACGCTATTGGGTGACCATCTTGGGTTAAGACGGAACCAATTGCAAAATTGCTTGCACCCGTTACTAGTTTGAATCGTTTGGCAAAGTCGGGGTATCGCAAAATAGGTGTTTTTGTGACAATATCTTTTAGTTTTTCAAAGGAAAGTATATAATTTGGGTCTTTAGTATTTATCTTCTGGTTTTTTTGTAAATTTTTTACCATAGGAGTTGCTATTTTCGCATAATCCTTGATAAAATTTCGATAATATCCAGTCATACCTAGGAATGACTTGATTTGTTTGACAGTACTTGGAAGTTTTAGATTTGGAATAATATTTACCTTGGCTGGGTCGGGCTTTATTCCCTTATAAGTCAGAATGTGCCCAAGAAAATGTGTCTCCTTTTTTAAAAAGTCACATTTATCTATTTGGACTTTTAATTGGGCTTGTTGTAACTTCAAAAAAATTTTTTCTAAATTAATTATATGTTCTGTTAAAGAGGTGCTAAAGATTAATATGTCATCCATGTAAACTATACAGATCTTATTAATGTGTTCACGAAGGACATGATTAATCAGCCTTTGGAAGGTTGACGGTGCATTCTTCAACCCGAATGGCATTCTGATAAACTCATAATGCCCGAAAGGGGTTGAGAAAGCCGTCTTCTTTCGGTCTTCTCTTTAACCTGAATTTGATAAAATCCCCTAGCGAGATCGATCGTTGAAAAATACTGTGCTCTTCCGAGTTTATCAAGAATTGCATTGAGGTTTGGTATTGGGAATTTATCATCTATTGTATTCTCATTTAAAAGTCTATAATCAATAACGATCCGCCATTTTTTTAAACCTGAATTGTCTAATTTTTTGGGAAGAATCCAAAGTGGACTATTATAAGGAGAATTACTAGGTTTAATAATTTTCTGTGTTAGCATTTCTTTAATTTGTTTTTCTATTTCCATTTCATGGATCTGTGGATATCTGTATATTTTTGAATATAAAGGCTTATCCGTTTTTGTGTTAATTTCATGAACAATCTCATTTGTAGAAGTTAATTCTTCCCCGTCTTTATAAAAAATATTTGAAAATTTGGATATAAGTTTTTTTATTGTTGATTTTTCCTCAGTATTTAAATGACTTAAGTCAATAGTTTCGCTGACTTTTATGGATGTATCCATTATCCCTTCTAAGGTACAGATTTCCTCAAATTTAAAAGGATATAATTTTTTTTCGAAAAAAATCTTATTTCCAAAATTTTCTATATATTAATTTTCTAAATTGATTTGGGCTTTAAACGGAATAAGGAAATTTTGTCCTAATATAGCGTCGTATTTTTTACTTTGAAAATCTACAACTTTCCATTCTACAGTTCCAATTGCTTTAAATTGTTTTGGTATGGGTGTTCGGATATATTCACTTATCTTGTTTAAGCCATTTAGTGTCCTAAACCAAAGAGATTTTTGTAATTTCTGTTGTTTAAAACTAATCAGAACTCCTGGTTTGATAATGCTTGTATCTGCTCCGGTATCTATTAAACATTTTATGATTTGTTTGCCAATATTAAGAAATATTATGGGCAACTTGCATGTCGAGGCATCATTAAAAAATTTACCTCATTTGAATCTTGGTTTTCCTCTAAAGTGTCTACTTCCATGTTTACTGGACCAGCACTTCGCATTGTTTCTACTTTCATATGGGGAGATCGGAACTGTGAAGGTTTGTTGTCTCTAGCTTTGATTGCATCATTGTAGTTATAACGATTGTTGTTATTATTATAAAATTGGTTACTTCTGTTAGTATTCTTGTTTGTATTGTTATTGTCGATTGTCTGTCTATTGTTGTTTGAAAAACCATAAGTATTGTTATTTCTACTAGTGTGAATGTTTTTATTATTGTTATTTAGTCTTATATCAGCTTGACCTTTTTTATGCTTATAATGAATAGTTCTGTTATCATCCAATAGTCTTAGCTTCGAGTATTTTGCTATTATGTCATTTAATGAACAATTGTCATCCAAATGTGCTCTAATTGGTCCGTCTATTTTTTCTATCAATATATTAACTAAGTCCCTATCTACATTTTGGGATTGGTAGATTGAAGGCTTAAGGCTATCAAACTCATAAATTTGTGCTATTTCAAATTTAGCGTTTTGAAATAAATCGAAAAGTTCTCTCAAATCACTCACTCTCGTACTCCGGCATTTGTTGAACACGTCACCATAAGATTTGCGGGGTTTAAACCGTTCTCTCAGCTGTTCCTTTATCTGCTGCCATGAAACCTCATCTCCCAGCACTCTGACGTGAAGACCTGCCCCCCCTATAATTTTCTCGTTGAAGACTATCTGCAATCCGAAGTCGTAAAGAGTTGTGTTGTTTTCACATAAATTCATAATCTGCTCCACCGATTTTATAAAGGCTGTAAGGTTATGTCCATCCCCGAATGGTTTAATTTGCCGAAATTGCTGAATGATTTCCTTTGGGCTGAGCAACATTGCGTTTTGCTGCCATTGCTGCTGCTGTGCTTGTTGCTGTTCTGTTGCACCAGTCGTTTGTACTTGTTGAACTTGCACTTGTTGTTGAATGGTTGCTTCTTGTCGTCTTACAACTTCCTCCAATTTATCGATTCTCAGTTGTAGTTCCGTTTTTGGAGCTGTTTGTTGGTTTCGGATGGTTGTTTCTTGTTGTCGTACCACTTCTTCTAATTGATGAATTCTCTCTTGTGGTTCCATTTTGATTTTGTTTGCGTCGAAAATAGAGCTTCTGTTCGTAAATTCGCAAATATTTGTGTTAAGTATGTTTTGAAATAAAATAAACTTTTCTGATCACTTTTTGTACATTTATTCTTTAGAATCAATTTTGTACAACTTTATTTTTATAAATGTTTTTTGTTTATATTCACTTTGCACTTTTTGTATATTTATTTATAAATTTTCACAACTTTATTTTTCTAAATGTCCTATGTTGATGTTTAATCAGATGTTGGTTCTTTAATGTTGGTTCTTTAATATATTCTTCAGAATAAATTTCCACGACTGCGCCAGTTATGTATTTATCTAAACCTTTGGGCTTAGAAGAAAACACGATTTTATATTTTAAATATTTATTTCAATTGAAAGAAACCCTTTCAATTGTAGTTGAATCTTAAGACTAATTCCTTAATATCAATCATGCCTTCTTAATGGCTTGAATAAATGCAAAAATAATAACTAAAACTATGTCAACTAACTCTTGTGAACTTTTGTTTACAAAGTCCGTTGACTTTGGTGTTTTATGATTGCTAAGCAGTCATTGATTTCTTCATAAAATAATGCACCGTTGTAATTTCGTTTATGCTTTATTATATGAAGCAATCCAGATCGTTGATTTTTAGTTTTGTATGCCGGGATCAAGTTGCAATATAGCTGTTGATTATTTCATCAACATGCTTAGCTTTATTTGGGTCATTAGTGGAGTTTGATACAGGGTATGTAACTCGCGCGTCCGGTGCATACCAGTGAACCTGAGAACGCTGCTGCGCCGCTGGGCAAGCGTGGGAATGACGAGTCAGCAGATATCAGGGAGTAATATTATTAAAAGATAAGATACAATGTTATGCTAGGGTTAGTTCTGTTTGGAGCGTGACCGTGACGAGTATTAAATAAATAAACTGTGACTTGTATTTAAAAAGTAAAAACCTGTGTTATAATTTACTAAGTGGTATGTGTACCAATTGGGCCAGTTGGACGCCCTAAAAATTAATTTTTTTAAGTGCAGTCTTCTGGTCTGCGCTAATTGGCGCCTGAGCAGGGACCCGCTCTAAATGGCGGGTATCTTTGTGAGGTACTGTGGTGTTATGGCAGAAAAGGAAAAACTTGTGAAAAAAAATAACAATAGTGTGTGACAGTGAACAAAAAATGCACAAAAAAACCAAGAAAATCATATAATAGTTGATCATAATGAATAAGATTATAATCGTAGAAGATTTAATTTTTGAAAAAATTTTCAATCAACTCCGCCACACTTAGCCATTGCCACAGGCTTTCAATGATTAATGCTACAATGAATATAACAAAAAATAAGAACAAAATGAATGAAAAATTTATATATTAAGATGTTTTATGCAAGAGAGCAATATGATAAGAATATTAGAAAAAATGAATGAAAAATATTTTTTAAAATGTTTTTTGCAAGAGAGCAATATAATAAAAAAAATATTAGAAAAAATGAATGAAAAATAAATATTAAAAATTATGCAAAAGAGCAAGAAAATTAAAAAAATTAGAAAAAATGAACGAAGAATATATATTAAATTTTCCTCATGCAAGAGAAAATAATGATTTAATGATGAACAAAAAAAATATAATAAAAATAAATAGCGATGAAAATAAAGTGCAGTAGCACATCTGTGAAAAGCGGAACTAGTCAATAGTGCCCCAAGGATTCACCTGGTGATTGATTGCTTAAAAACCAATCTTCCTATTTAGGAGATCACAGAAGGTTATCCGGTGGGCCGTGAAGGTAAATTGCGCCTGAGTAGGTCGTCCGCAAGCATAAACGTGGACTTCTAAAAGGGACAGTGCAATCCTTTCGTGACTGGTTTCCAACCTTAAATGCGATAATCTAATGATTTCCTTTCATTCTTTTAGGTTGCTACTATTCATTGATATCACCATTATTACACTGGGACATCGTCGGCAAATGCTGCTGTGAGTGGGCCGACATTTATATATGTATATAAGAAAAAATTAAAATAATATACTGGGTAAGTGAACCTTGTTTGCGATAACCGTCAGAAACGCGTATTTACTTTTGCTTATCTAACATTGAATCTTTTTTTTTCCCCTTTATTATAATTCTAATTATTTTCATTGAAAAAAAAAAGAAAATGGACGAAATGAAAAAATCATTGACTGACTTGACTGAGGCTGTCAACGCTTTATTACAGCAGTTAAGGGGTGTTGAGGGGCGTTTGGCGGCAATGGAAGGTAACTCGGAAATTTCCGAGGAAGTCAGAAGCCTAGGGGCGCGTCTTATGAATCTCGAAGAAAGGCAGAGCGCTGGAAATCCATTTGCTGAGCAAAGCGCGGTTGTAGAGGATAGAAGCGTTTTACAGGGGCCTCGAACAGAAGACGAACTGAGGGAAATAGGAAGGCTGCCCGATTGCATAAAGGAATTAAGAGCGTTTGAGGGCAGTCCAACACAATATGTGTCCTGGATTCATAGTGTCGAAGCCATTTTGAAAGATTACGAAATCGTCCGCAATAAACCACTATACCGGGCGATCCTAAGACACATTAGATTGGGGTACGATCAAGCGTGTCCTTTCTCTGCACTATGCAGACAAAAGAGACATGAGGACGTTAGAGCACCAACTAAGCCAGTTGGAGCAGCGAAACTCTAAAATTGACGAGTTATATGCCGCTGTCAACCATCAATTTTCATTAATTATCAATAAATTAAAAACTGAAAATTACTTTCAGGAGACGATTGCCGCGTTAGTGGAAACATACCGGAACCGTGCACTCGATGTCTTTGTTCGTGGGCTTAATGGGGAAATGTCACGTATGCTGATCGTACAGAGACCAAAGACTCTGCCTGAGGCTTACTCAGCCTGCTTAGATCTACAGAATTTAGGGTTACGAAATACTATAATTTATCCCAATGTCCCAAACAGGATAACTGTGCCTATAAACCATCTGCATGGAATAGACCACCGTTCGGCTGCTCCATTCATTCCAAAAAGACCTTTCAATAATAATTTCAATCGGTTTGGATCAGGCCATGCCCCCCACTATTCTGGCGGTGCTTACAGCGGTGAAAGACCATCGACATCAGCTTTTCCACCGCGTCCTTTCGGTCCTAAGCCATTAGAAAAAATGGACGTAGACCGCTCTATTCAGACCAGACAGTTCAATTATATGAACCGACCTAGAAATGGGGTTAAGCGCAGTGCCTCCTGTGCTAATATCCCAAGAAAGCAACAACGGTTGTATAACATCGAGACTAAGGGCTGCGATAAACCTTTGAATTATGAAGACGCTGGTAACAATGACGCCGAAAGTGAAGGAAATTTTATGGAAAGCGCCTGTCCAGCCTTCCATATATAGAATATATCACAAAAGATGGTAAAGCACTAAATTTTCTAATCGATACCGGGGCAAACAAAAACTTTATTAGGGAAAATTTATATGCAGGTTGTATAACTTTACCTAATCCTTTTTCAGTCCATTCAGCCGCAGGCAATATTATAGTTAATCGCAAACTAATAGGGAAATTCTTTAAAAATTTGGGAATGACAACCTTATTACCTTTTTCGTGTTACCGGGCCTTTCCTCCTTCGACGGGATAATTGGCGACGACACCCTCAAAGAATTAGAAGCGGTGATTGATCGCAAAGAAAATATTTTAATTCTGTGCTTTGGTGTGAAAATTTCTATCAAAAATATGATTTTCGAGCAGGTAAACTTCATAATAAATGACCAAACGTCGGACGACGCTAAAAACACGATACATAAACTCATTAAAAAATACCAATCCCTTTTCGAGCCGATAAAAGAGGGAGAATCCGTTAAAACCAACATACTTGCTGGAATAAAAACTACAACTCAGGAACCGATTTACACCAAAAGTTATCCGTACCCTGTGTGTATGAGAGAAGAGGTTGAAAAACAAATTAATGAATTACTATCTGAAGGCATCATTCGGCCTTCAAAAAGCCCTTATAATTCACCAGTGTGGGTCGTTCCCAAGAAGCCGAAGCCCACTGGTGAAAAACAATATCGGATGGTAGTCGACTTCAAGCGAATTAATTCTGTAACAACTGCCGATACGTACCCTATCCCAGATATAACTTCAATCCTCGCAAGCTTAGGTAACGCTAGATTCTTTACTACTATCGATTTGACTTCTGGCTTTCACCAAATCTCCATGAAACCTTTAGATATTCCTAAAACAGCTTTCTCAACACTTAATGGGAAGTACGAGTTCTTGAGACTACCCTTTGGTCTCAGAAATGCACCAGCAATTTTCCAAAGGAAGATTGATGATGTTTTGAAAGAGTATGTCGGTCGAATCTGTTATGTTTATATCGACGACATAATTGTTTTCGGCATAAACGAACAAGAGCATTTTCAGAATTTCGATAAGATATTCTCTCGTCTACTGGAATGCAACTTAAAGGTTAATCTAGAAAAAACTAATTTTATGAAGTCAGAGGTTGAATTTCTAGGGTACGTAGTGTCTCCTGAAGGTATTAAAGCCGATCCAAAAAAAGTAATAGCCATTTAGCAGATCTTTCCTCCTGATAACTTGAAGGATCTGAAACGTTTCTTAGGAATGACTTACTATTACCGTAAATTTATTAAAGATTACGCAAAGGTGGCAAAACCGCTAACTAATTTGACAAGAGGACAAAATGCTCAGGTTAAAGCGAACCAGTCAAAAAAAGTTTCCATTGAATTAAAGGGCGATGAGCTGACAGCCTTCGAGACTCTAAAAATAATGTTAGCCTCATCAGAAGTTTTGATTCCAAAAACTTCAAAGTACCGTTCAACTTAACGACAGATGCGTCAAATTACGCAATTGGGGTAGTATTGTCTCAAGGAAAAGCTGGGCAGGATAGACCCATCGCATACATCTCTCGTTCCCTCAATTCAACAGAGGAGAACTATGCAACAAACGAAAAGGAGATGCTTGCCATAGTTTGGGCCCTCGACAATTTGAGGTCGTATATATATGGCTCTAATAAAATACGCATCTTTACTGACCATCAACCCCTTACTTACGCGTTGGGGAACAGAAATTACAATGCTAAGTTAAAGAGGTGGAAGGCGCGTATCGAGGAGTATAATCACGGGTTGATTTACAAACCAGGTAAATCTAACTTCGTTGCTGATGCTCTTTCGAGGCTTAAGACTGAGGCGAATCATTTGAGTTTGTCCACAAGAAGCGCACGCGAGGGAAATTCTTCGACTGAAACCGCCTCTGAAGGCAACTCCGTTACTGACACAGCGAGTGAGACCGGAGAACCAATTACCTATCTTGACGTACAATCCAATGCTGAGACGGTACCCAGCGCGGAACAAGACTCGTCAGATCTTATTTCGCACGTCGAAGTGCCCATAAATGTGTTTCGAAATCAAATAGTATTCCAAGAAAATTCAGAACTATTTTCTCAAGAGACACCTCACCCCGGATTTAACCGCTTCTATATTTCAAAACCAAACTTTACAAAAAAAGATTTAACAAGGTTATTAAGAGAAAAACTTAACCCCAACCTGGTTAATGGCGTAAAGATACCCGAACAATATTTAGCGTTGCTGCAAGAAATCTACTTATCAAATTTTAACAGGTACAGGATACGCGTGACACAGAGGATGGTAGAAGATGTTGGAAGTGAAGAGCATAGGTTCAACATAATTGAGACAGAACATAGGAGAGCGCATCGAAATGCAAGAGAAAATAAAGAACAAATTCTTGAGCGCTACTATTTTCCACGAATGAATGCTTTGACTAGGGAATATGCCTCAAACTGTGAAAACTGCAGGGCCAACAAATATGACAGACGACCTGTACAACCCGAACTCCAACCAACCCCTATACCAAGATATCCTACAGAAATACTCCATCTCGATATTATGGAAATTCAGATTTAGAAATTTATCACTTGCATTGATAAATTCTCAAAGTTTGCTAAGTCCTTCCATATTAAAGACCGATCTGTTTTACATCTTCGCGAAAAGCTAATTAAAGTCTTACACTTCTTTTCTGTACCAAAGATCATGATCACTGACAATGAGCGCAGTTTTATAAGCCCAATAATTTTGAACTTCATTAAAATGTTGGGCATTGAAATATACTTAACACCCTCTCAGCGCAGCGAAGTAAATGGTCAAGTCGAAAGACTTCATTCGACCATAATAGAAATATATCGTTGCTTACGAAATGAGACTACAAATCTTAATGCAAAAGAATTGGTTTATGTAGCCGTGGACAGATATAACAACACAATTCATTCGGTGACTAACAAAAAGCCAAGTGATATTTTCTTCAACAGGGCCGAAAGAATAAATTACCAAAATTTAACAAACTTTCGTGCCAAGATTAATTTTGATCTCAGAGGTTTAATCGAGAGGAAATTATTGCTCCAAAACGATAGACAAAATAGAACACGCCCCCAGCCAAAAAAATTACAGACCAGGTGAAACAATATTTGTAGCGATTAAGGGTATTAAAGGTAAAGACAAGGCCCTTTTTAGGAAGGAAATCGTGAAAAAGAATAATAAAGTTACTATTCTGACGGTTAGCGGAAGAAGGGTTCACAAAGCTCACATTAAAAATGTAAGCCCAAAGCGTGTAGTAACAAGAGTCACGAGTTAACTATTTATATTCTCGTTTCTCTAAAATTAAATTAAAATCAAAAATAATTTATTAAATTCAAATCAAAAGTAATTTATTAAATTCAAATCAAAAGTAATTTATAAAATTTTCTTGAAATAGGTTAAATAATTACTTATTATATCAACTTATGAAAATCAATATAGTAACATAACTATATAAAAATATATACATTTTTTTTACGACAAATCCAACTGTAAAATTGAAAAAAAAGAAAAAAAAAGTAAAAAAAAGGGGAATGTGAACTATCAATGTAAACCTAACTAATTTATTATATTAACCATAACTCTTTGTTTCAGCCTTTTTAAGATCTTAAATTTCTCTTTCATATTTGAATAACTAATCATAAAACTCTTTGTTTCAGCGTTTTAATGATCTTAAATTTCTCTTTCATATTTGAATAATTAATCATAAAACTCTTTGTTTCAGCGTTTTAATGATGTTAAGTTTCTCTTTCATATTTGAATAACTAATCATAAAACTCTTTGTTTCAGCGTTTTAATGATCTTAAGTTTCTCTTTCATATTTGAATAACTAATCATAAAACTCTTTGTTTCAGCGTTTTAATGATCTTAAGTTTCTCTTTCATATTTGAATAATTAATCAAAAAATTCTTTGTTCCATCGTTTTATAAATTATGTTGAAATCTAAAAATATTTAAGTAATTGTAAAACCCTAAACATGAAAATTTTCATAATAGCCTTATGCTTAGCTTTCAACACAACTAAATACTAAATTGACAAACCCTACTAAAAATAATTTTGTACAAAAAATCGCTTTTATGTAAAAAAGAAAAAAAAAACAACGATGTAAAATTTTTAATTTCAAGAAAACAAATATTTTTCTAACGGCCACGTCATACTATTGTTTCCTAATATTATTGCCTTAAAATTTATGAAGAATAGAATGTGTATATATATATATATATGTCAATGACTTTCAGACTACTCTTGATATCTGCTGCAGAAGCGCTGCACGTCTTCGGCTATAATACGCCCGTGGTCACCGTTCGAGAGGGCACTGCCTGGATAACAAATGGCCATTTTAAGCTCGTCCATGCGATCGATTTGCAACACTATGCTGATGCACTTGGGGACGCAGAAAAGGCAATTAAGGTGGATGCAAAGGACGAAAATTTACGTGTCATCCCAGAATTTCATCTGGCCCAGGCACGGCTTACCATGTGGTTAGCTATCGTGCTGCGATATTCAACGGTACGCAAGTGGACCTGGACCATTCGAAACTACTGTTAAACCAAGATGAAACCTATGGCCTAATCGGTGACTGCCTGGTAATAGGGAATGCTTCAGTCTGCAGTATGACATCCTTGGAAAAACTCCCCGAAGATTCATGCGTACCCAGAGCTCTCAAAGGAGGGAACGAACAATGCCACTACAAAATCAATAAAAAAGAGACCGTGGAACTAATTAAGGAAAACACTTTATTTTTAACCAATTTTAAAGGCCAACTTAAGACGGTGAACTCTTCCAGGGAACTCATGGGAACGTTTGTAATCCAACTACACAACGAAACTATATGGCTCAATAATGAGACCTCGCTGCATGCATCGACGACTTCCCAGGTGCTACCCTCAGTTCTTGCAAACTTCTCAAGCCAAGGTACAAAGGTCAACCTGGATTACGTACATGACCTCAGTTTAAGGAACATCGTTCGGATGAGAGAATTAACGAATCGACTTAACCTGTCAACATCTACCGACGTGGGCACAGTAATCATGGTGCTTATTGCGATCATCATATTTTGGCGGAAGGTCACGAAGAAGGCGCACATACCCCCATTACAACTTGCTACAGCTCGCCTTCCACCAACCACGGGGTCAATCATGGTCGCCCCTGATGTGCATCTAGGCGGGACGCAGATATTTGAGGAGAGAGGAGTTACGGCGAGCGAGCGACGAACTAAAGCCAGAAATATGCTGACTATGCGTCTGGCACCTGCACGCGCGTCCGGTGCATGCCAGTGAACCTGAGAACGCTGCTGCGCCGCTGGGCAAGCGTGGGATCAGCGAGTCAGCAGATATCAGGGAGTAATATTATTAAAAGATAAGATACAATAGTATGCTAGAGTTAGTTCTGTTTGGATCGTGGACGTGACGAGTATTAAATAAATAAACTGTGACTTGTATTTAAAAAGTCCTTCCTCCATATTGGCTGGGGAGAGTACATCTCTCAATAGCACTACGAGGGTGTAGGCAGCTATATTTGGTCATTGCTCTCCTAAGCCCCATTTCGATTTGGTCGAGGTCTGTGTTAGACCAGTTTATTACGCCAAATGAGTAGGTGAGAACAGGAACTGCCCAGGTGTTTATGGCTTTACGCTTATTTCCGCCATTAAGGAGGGATTTAAGGACAGTACGTACTCTCAGATCGAATTGAGTTTTCAGGTGGCTTTTAATATCAACTTCGCTTAGACCTTTTAACTGTAAGAAACCCAAATATTTATAATTCTCCCCTTGTGCCAAGCTGTCAATTATGTTTGTGTCATCTACTGCATATCCATCTATGTCTGCATGAAGTTGTCCTCGTTTGAGATGGATCATTTTGCATTTTTCCATCCCAAACTCCATGCCAATGTCGTCACTGAATGATTTGACCATTTTTAGTGTCCTGCCTATTTTATCCTTATCGGGCGCATAAAGTTTAAGATCGTCGACATACAGGAGGTGATTTATTAAGCATGTTCCAGTTTCAGATTTTAAGGAGAATCCTAAATTGATTTTTCTTAACATTTTACTCAGTGGGTTTAAGCATAAACAAAACCAAAGTGGGCTGAAAGCATCGCCTTGAAAAATGCCACTCCGGATTGCAAGTGGAGAACTGGGGTTTGCTCCAAGATGAAGCCTCACATTCCATTGTTTCATCGCAGTGTCCATAAAATTTACTATCCTATTGTCAACTTTATATATTTTAAGTATCCTGAGTAGATATGGGTGTGGTATACTATCGAACGCTTTTTTGTAATCTATATAAGCCATACTCAAATTACGTTTCTTATGTAGGGCCTGTTGCACTATTACAGAGTCAATAATAATTTGCTCCTTGCACCCCATAGCGTTTCTCGTGCAACCCTTCTGCTCTGATGTTATTATATCATTTCTGTCGCAGTGGTTGTAGACTCGGTTTGTTAAAACTTTTGTAAACAGTTTATATATTGTTGATAGACATGTAATTGGACGGTAGTTTCCCGGTTCAGTTAGGTCTTCATTTTTGGGAAGCAGGTAGGTACTGCCACAAACCAAAAAGTGCGGCATACTGCTGGGATCATTAAGGAGTTCTGTGAAGAAGTAAGCGAGCAATTCATGCGCCGATGTCAACTTTTTTAGCCAAATATTTTGTATTTTATCTGGTCCAGGCGCTTTCCAGTTGCTGCACTCGTTAATAGCTAAGCTGACTTCATCTTTTGTGATGGCATTATCGGGCATTTCTAAGTAGCCAATGGCGTCATCTTGCTCATCTTTTAACCATACTGCATTAACATTGTAAGATTTAGGTTTACTCCAAATGTTTTCCCAATAGTTCTTAACAGCGTCTAGCGCCGGCAAAGCTAACAGTCCTTCTCCATTTGTTTCGTCATTATGCAAAGTGCGATAAAATTTCCTTTGGTTTTTTTGAAATAGTGCATTCTGGGCTTTCCTTTTATTGCTTTGCCTATATCGTGCCAAACGCTTAGCATAAGCGGCTAATTGTTGTGTTTTTCTGTCCTTGATTTCAACAAGTTCCGCCAGCGTTAGATTATTTAGCACGGCTGGAGCCACCATATTTGACACTAGCCTCAAGATTTTACGTGTTCTAATTCCATTCATATAAGTCGTTAGTCTACCTATTTCCTGTCTTAGCTTATCTATGCGTGAAATAAGGCGCCGTTCCCAGTTTGGAGTTATTGGATTTCGGGGTTCGTTAGATTCGCCGATGTTATGCGGTATTAGTTTCACACCTATTGTTTTCGCAATTGCTACTGCTGCACAGTAAATTAGGCATTGTAGCTCCTGAAGTGTTGTTATTTCAGCAACATATTCTGGTATAATTTCAGTATTTATTTTTGCTGCCAATTCATTTACCCGGCGTTGGTTATAAAGCCTTGGTATACCATCCCATAGGAGTGGGTCTGAGCCTTGATAAAAAGCGAGCGAAGTTCTGAAGTTTTCGAGCAGAGTAACTTCATCTACTGGTGTGGGAGATGCCGAATGAACTGGAGGGGGGTGGGTTTGTATTGTGGTTGGGCTATTGTTTTCTGGTTCGTCATCATGGTCGAGCAATCCATTCCCACGCCGTACTCGACCGTTACGGCGCTCGTCCGAGGCGATTTCATTTGGTCGTTCCATCACAGATAAATCTGGTGCGCATTTTATTACCTACTGCCAGGTTTAAATTTCAGCCGCTTCACTGAAGACAGACGCTGACCAGGTAGCCGGCCATTCTGGCTCAGACGCTTCTGGATTTTTTTCCAACTGGGGACCGCGGGGTCGTTATTCCCGTCATTCCTCAAATGAGAAATGCCCCTGCGGGGTTATTATTATTATTATTATTATATTATTATTATTATTATTATTATTATTATTATTATTATTATTATTATTATTATTATTATTATTATTATTATTATTATTATTATTATTATTATTATTATTATTATTATTATTATTATTATTATTATTATTATTATTATTATTATTATTATTATTATTATTATTATTATTATTATTATTATTATTATTATTATTATTATTATTATTATTATTATTATTATTATTATTATTATTATTATTATTATTATTATTATTATTATTATTATTATTATTATTATTATTATTATTATTATTATTATTATTATTATTATTATTATTATTATTATTATTATTATTATTATTATTATTATTATTATTATTATTATTATTATTATTATTATTATTATTATTATTATTATTATTATTATTATTATTATTATTATTATTATTATTATTATTATTATTATTATTATTATTATTATTATTATTATTATTATTATTATTATTATTATTATTATTATTATTATTATTATTATTATTATTATTATTATTATTATTATTATTATTATTATTATTATTATTATTATTATTATTATTATTATTATTATTATTATTATTATTATTATTATTATTATTATTATTATTATTATTATTATTATTATTATTATTATTATTATTATTATTATTATTATTATTATTATTATTATTATTATTATTATTATTATTATTATTATTATTATTATTATTATTATTATTATTATTATTATTATTATTATTATTATTATTATTATTATTATTATTATTATTATTATTATTATTATTATTATTATTATTATTATTATTATTATTATTATTATTATTATTATTATTATTATTATTATTATTATTATTATTATTATTATTATTATTATTATTATTATTATTATTATTATTATTATTATTATTATTATTATTATTATTATTATTATTATTATTATTATTATTATTATTATTATTATTATTATTATTATTATTATTATTATTATTATTATTATTATTATTATTATTATTATTATTATTATTATTATTATTATTATTATTATTATTATTATTATTATTATTATTATTATTATTATTATTATTATTATTATTATTATTATTATTATTATTATTATTATTATTATTATTATTATTATTATTATTATTATTATTATTATTATTATTATTATTATTATTATTATTATTATTATTATTATTATTATTATTATTATTATTATTATTATTATTATTATTATTATTATTATTATTATTATTATTATTATTATTATTATTATTATTATTATTATTATTATTATTATTATTATTATTATTATTATTATTATTATTATTATTATTATTATTATTATTATTATTATTATTATTATTATTATTATTATTATTATTATTATTATTATTATTATTATTATTATTATTATTATTATTATTATTATTATTATTATTATTATTATTATTATTATTATTATTATTATTATTATTATTATTATTATTATTATTATTATTATTATTATTATTATTATTATTATTATTATTATTATTATTATTATTATTATTATTATTATTATTATTATTATTATTATTATTATTATTATTATTATTATTATTATTATTATTATTATTATTATTATTATTATTATTATTATTATTATTATTATTATTATTATTATTATTATTATTATTATTATTATTATTATTATTATTATTATTATTATTATTATTATTATTATTATTATTATTATTATTATTATTATTATTATTATTATTATTATTATTATTATTATTATTATTATTATTATTATTATTATTATTATTATTATTATTATTATTATTATTATTATTATTATTATTATTATTATTATTATTATTATTATTATTATTATTATTATTATTATTATTATTATTATTATTATTATTATTATTATTATTATTATTATTATTATTATTATTATTATTATTATTATTATTATTATTATTATTATTATTATTATTATTATTATTATTATTATTATTATTATTATTATTATTATTATTATTATTATTATTATTTTGACTTTATATGATTTAAATACAAATTCTAAATGTTTGATAGTTTAAATCATACTTGATTTTAAATACAAATTCTAGTTGTTTGACAGTTTAAAATCGTTTATCGAGCTTAAGGTCAAAGTTAGAACAATTAATTGTTCTAACGAATTTTTCAAAGAAACAACAACAACAACAAAGTTTTTTTCAATATGAAAGGAAAAAAAAAACCACTAGCAATTGATTTTATTGTACAATTTCTGCGGTGCTAAACGCGTCATCAGAAATCTTTGTGATTGCCCGTGCAAGCGCGTTGACGCACTGCACCATCGGGGCGATGAGATTTTGAAGCTTCAATTTCTCATTTTTTTCCTCAATTTCATAATGTCACATTTGTTGTTGTATTTCTGTTTTACTTTAGTTTCTATGCTTATGTTATTATATGTAGTCCAACAGCCTGCTGGAAGTCTGCACTAACAAAGCATGTTTACTGAAGTTGTTTTTAGAATTTTTGCTGATTTTGTTTTCAGCTGTTTCCGTTTGGTCGAGCTCTACCATTTGATTAAAGTTTTTTCTAAATGACCTCTATATTTATTATGTTGACTTTATATGATTTAAATACAAATTCTAAATGTTTGATAGTTTAAATCATACTTGATTTTAAATACAAATTCTAGTTGTTTGACAGTTTAAAATCGTTTATCGAGCTTAAGGTCAAAGTTAGAACAATTAATTGTTCTAACGAATTTTTCCAAAGAAACAACAACAACAACAAAGTTTTTTTCAATATGAAAGGAAAAAAAACCACTAGCAATTGATTTTATTGTACAATTTCTGCGGTGCTAAACGCGTCATCAGAAATCTTTGTGATTGCCCGTGCAAGCGCGTTGACGCACTGCACCATCGGGGCGATGAGATTTTGAAGCTTCAATTTCTCATTTTTTTCCTCAATTTCATAATGTCACATTTGTTGTTGTATTTCTGTTTTACTTTAGTTTCTATGCTTATGTTATTATATGTAGTCCAACAGCCTGCTGGAAGTCTGCACTAACAAAGCATGTTTACTGAAGTTGTTTTTAGAATTTTTGCTGATTTTGTTTTCAGCTGTTTCCGTTTGGTCGAGCTCTACCATTTGATTAAAGTTTTTTCTAAATGACCTCTATATTTATTATGTTGACTTTATATGATTTAAATACAAATTCTAAATGTTTGATAGATTGTTTGATAGTTTGATAGATAGACATTTAGAATTTGTATTTAAATCATATAAAGTCAACATAATAAATATAGAGGTCATTTAGAAAAAACTTTAATCAAATGGTAGAGCTCGACCAAACGGAAACAGCTGAAAACAAAATCAGCAAAAATTCTAAAAACAACTTCAGTAAACATGCTTTGTTAGTGCAGACTTCCAGCAGGCTGTTGGACTACATATAATAACATAAGCATAGAAACTAAAGTAAAACAGAAATACAACAACAAATGTGACATTATGAAATTGAGGAAAAAAATGAGAAATTGAAGCTTCAAAATCTCATCGCCCCGATGGTGCAGTGCGTCAACGCGCTTGCACGGGCAATCACAAAGATTTCTGATGACGCGTTTAGCACCGCAGAAATTGTACAATAAAATCAATTGCTAGTGGTTTTTTTTCCTTTCATATTGAAAAAAACTTTGTTGTTGTTGTTGTTTCTTTGGAAAAATTCGTTAGAACAATTAATTGTTCTAACTTTGACCTTAAGCTCGATAAACGATTTTAAACTGTCAAACAACTAGAATTTGTATTTAAAATCAAGTATGATTTAAACTATCAAACATTTAGAATTTGTATTTAAATCATATAAAGTCAACATAATAAATATAGAGGTCATTTAGAAAAAACTTTAATCAAATGGTAGAGCTCGACCAAACGGAAACAGCTGAAAACAAAATCAGCAAAAATTCTAAAAACAACTTCAGTAAACATGCTTTGTTAGTGCAGACTTCCAGCAGGCTGTTGGACTACATATAATAACATAAGCATAGAAACTAAAGTAAAACAGAAATACAACAACAAATGTGACATTATGAAATTGAGGAAAAAAATGAGAAATTGAAGCTTCAAAATCTCATCGCCCCGATGGTGCAGTGCGTCAACGCGCTTGCACGGGCAATCACAAAGATTTCTGATGACACGTTTAGCACCGCAGAAATTGTACAATAAAATCAATTGCTAGTGGTTTTTTTTCCTTTCATATTGAAAAAAACTTTGTTGTTGTTGTTGTTTCTTTGGAAAAATTCGCTAGAACAATTAATTGTTCTAACTTTGACCTTAAGCTCGATAAACGATTTTAAACTGTCAAACAACTAGAATTTGTATTTAAAATCAAGTATGATTTAAACTATCAAACATTTAGAATTTGTATTTAAATCATATAAAGTCAACATAATAAATATAGAGGTCATTTAGAAAAAACTTTATTATTATTATTATTATTATTATTATTATTATTATTATTATTATTATTATTATTATTATTATTATTATTATTATTATTATTATTATTATTATTATTATTATTATTATTATTATTATTATCATTATTATTATCATTATTATAATAAATATAATAATAATATATAATATACCAAAACCCAAGCCAGGTTTGCTCTCTCTGTAATGTTAGTTGCAATACTGATGTTGCCATTAGCAATGAGTTCTTCAATTAATGTATCAAAATTTCTTATCAAGCCTGGTATTTACTTTGAAGGAGTGGGCACTGCATAACTATCAACAGTTATCTGGAAAATCATCGTTTACTATGACTTAGCACCATTTCGTTACTAATTTAATTCACTACCAGACGAAATTTTAACCCTCAGAAAACTCTGCTTACGAATAATATCTGACATCTCATGCAGTTCACTTATAGATTATTTCGAAGTTGCTCGTAACAATCTGCACCAGAAGGAAACTTTGTTGTCATCAAGTCCGCCCAAGAGAGGTTTTTTTAGTATCATCGGGAACGTGGCCACACTTTGTATGGTGTTCTTGGCTCAGATTATGCCGAACAAATGTCAAACACCATAAAGGAAGCAGAATCAAACGAGCAGCATCTTCTAAAGCTGATCAAAAATCAATAATCGATATTGATTCTACAATCAACATAATAAAACAAGATGAAGCTGACACATTCTCACTTTTAACTGAAATTCAGCGTTTGATAAACGTGGACATAAACAAAATTGAATACACTGCTGCCCAATTACGAGTGACTCAGCAACTAATGGTTTTACATTCATATTTCTATGATTATCACAGATTTGCAACATAAACAAACAGAATTAATAAACATTTTAACACACACCAAGCATGAAAAAATAAGTCCACAAATCCTTACACCGATACAGCTTGCGAAGGAAATCTGTACTATCAAGGGAGTAGTCCATAGTCCATAGTGCTATAGAATTCAAGGGCGATCTCCAATTATATACTGATGGTTCCGAAATGGAAAACGGAACTAGAGCAGGTGTATATTGCGAAATGCTACAAATCAAAGAGTCCTACAAACTCCCGGACTACTGTAGCTTTTTTCAAGCAGAAATATACACAATTGAAAAAGCTGCACAGGCCATTTATAGGAAAAATCTTACCCCCACATAGTTATTTTTGTGAATAGCGGCCATCAAAGCGCTGAATAGTAAAACGACGAAGGCTCGAACGGTACAAAACTGTAAACTGGCACTTAACAGTATCTACAATACCGACAACGTCACTCTCTGCTGGGTTCCCGGACATAGCAATATCGAAGGGAATGACGCAGCAGATGAACTGGCTAGGCGTGGAGTAACCGCAAGTACAAACAAAGCTAATACAGATGTGCACATTCCAATAGGCGTCGTCAAAAGGAGTATGGACCTTAAAGCCAGAGATAATGCTAACACTAACTGGACTTCCAGAGGTGACTGCAACATATCTCGAAGACTCTGGCCGGAGCTAAATGAGAAGAAAACCAAAAGCCTTCTGCTTTTGGCCAAACGAGAAATCCGGATTCTTGTGGGAGTTCTAAGAGGTCATTGGCCCATTGGGGTAATGGCCAATAGAATTAACATAACAGCCCCAGACTTTTGTCGGAGCTGCAAGGATCCGGAAGAAACAGAAACAATAATTCACCTTCTAGTGTCTACAGAATCGTCGACTCCGATTTTTCATAGACCTGGAAGATTTAGCGAACACACCACTGCTAGACATCTGGCGGTTCATAAAAGGTACAGGCTGGTTTGAGGAATAATCGAAATAATTATGGTTATTATGGTACCTATTTATCATACATCCGATTCCGATAACAGCAAATAATACACTTGTGTCAATTAAACCTACCACCGAAATACTAGCAGTTAGCTGTCATCGGGATCATTACATTACAGTAAGCCAAGCCGAAATTAAAGCAGCAATTGTGACTAGTGATGACATTTATTTATTAAGAAGACAGCAAGCTGCCATTGGAAAACAATCAAAGAAACTAGCTTGCGAGATTCAACTCTTTAATAACAAGACGTCTCAAAGCTGTGACCTAACTGAGTGCCCTGATCAGTTAATATTCACATCACTACATCATGTTAAGAAGTGGATTTATGCGTCTACAATTCCGACCGAAATAATCAGGACAGTGTGTAATCACGAAACCATCCAACTAACACTTACAGGGTCATTAATACTCACGATTAATCAACACTGCACTTTAAAATAGGATGATATTCAAATCCAAGGTTATGTTGAATCATCCAGTCGTGTATACATTAGACCGTCCCCTTTTTTGACTTTTTCGAAAAGTTAACGGGACACGTTGATTTTTGATTCTACTCTTTTGGTACATGAATTTTGGTATATAACGCTTTAATATTAACTAAAAGTAAATAGTCGCGTAAACGGCTTAAAGGCTTTTTGGCTAAAAATTCGTTTTGTCGAAAAACAAGAAATGTCTTCTTCAGTATTTTGCATATAACTATGAAACAATTTTTATCATTTTATACTTATTTAAAAGCTAATAGAATTTTCCATCTTATGCTTTAAGAAAAATTGAATTTTGTTCAGTACAGTTTTTTTAAAAAATCTGCAAAGTAAAATTTTAATAAAAACTTTTTCGAAAATTTGATAACTTGAACTCATATTACCCCACGTTACAAGAGCATGAAGAAGAAGTTTTTGATTATGTAAATTTCGTATTTTATGGAAAACTTTGATGTATAATTCAAAGATATATGATACGGTATTTTTTCAAAAAAGCAACACAACTGCACAGTAAACTTTTTCGAGAAAATGCAATTTTATTTTATTAAACGTAGCTTCATAAGTAGGTATGCAAAAGTTATGTGTTTATGATATTAGCTTTAATTGCAAGACATTCAACTTTATTTTTGTAGTGTGCAATTATTTAAATGACTATTTCTATGGTCACAAGGAATAATGACTAAACTCAAAGTATCGGGAATAACGATATTTTTATAGCACTAACTCCGACCTTTTTCCCGAAATATATGAACTGTTGCAAACAAAATGTGTGCAGATATAAGTGATACTCTATTATGTGTAAAAAGTTTTTTGCTGCATCCTTCCAAAGATTGGCAATAAAGAAAATGGCGTATCGCTTTTTTACGATAGCTTTAGTTTAGTCATTCTTCCTTGTGACCACGGATTTCACGCTATCCACACATTCAATATCACAATTGTTCAGTTTAATTTTTGGGAAGAGTGAATAGTGTACTGGTTTTTTTGAGATGACAATGCATTGTGTTTTTCTGGGATTTAAACATAGGCCATTTGATGTGGCCCATTCGTTAACGCGTCGAAGATTATCATTTAGGTTCGAAACACAAGCGACGATAGACTCACGGGAACAACTAACATACAATTGGACATCATCGGCATACATATGAATATTACAATTTTTCAACACTTTTGGTAGGCAATTTATGTATACAGAGAAGAGCAGAGGACCTAACACCGAACCCTGTGGAACACCTCTGTCATTTAGTAGGAATTTTGATACAATGCCATTTGAACAAACTGCTTGTGTTCTGTTGGATAGATAGGATGATATCAAACTAGCAGCAGTCGGGGAAAAATGAAACAGATTCACAAGCTTATTATACAACACAGAATGATCCACCTGGGCTGAGAGACGTGTGTGAGTGTTGAGCTAATTCTTGCGTTGAAGGTGTTTTATTGTTGGTAAGACCTCTATCAATTGCTGCTGCTGGTGGAGTACATGGCTTGGCAGAAAAGTCGGCACATGCAAGTTTCAGATGTTTGGCTTTACTATTTATGGGTGGCGAAGAAACGATCGATTGACGACGAGACAAAAGGCACTTTTCGCACTTATAAGTTTGGTTGTTTGTTTGCATAAATTCTAAGTCAGTTTTGTTTAAGTTAACGCAACTGCTATGAAAATATTCATTGCAGAAACCACACTTAACTTTTTTATCGTCTTCTAGATGACGATCAACTTTGGACAAACATATGCACGGCATATTTTTGTTTTTTTGTTTGTTTTGGTTTGCTACAATTTGTTTTGTTTTGTTGCGTTTTGTGTTTCTGATCTTTATTAGTGAAATGGCAACTCAGTGCTCACGAATATGGTTACTAAACAATAAAACTTAGAGTTGTTGCATAGACTTCGGGTATGAACTGATTTGTCGCGCGCATATGCTGAGTTTTTACTTGTATTTTATATATATTTTGTCTTTCAAGTATTTGTTCTTTTTGAGTTAAAACAAGTTATTATTTTAATTTTTTAAAAAAGTGCATAAATTCACAGAAAAAGCTGAGCCCAGTGATGATTGAGCCACGCAAAAAAGATCCTTAAGCAAATTACGAATTTTTGAAGTGTTAACACAGCGTTTAATATTATTTACTGAGAGAATCAACAAAACACGTCCGCACCAGACAAAGATTACTATACTGCTTAACTCAATTTCATGTTTTTTATTCTCTTATCTTCCGTATCAGTTTTTTTCGCATTTATGTTTTTTTTTATAATCAGCAGTCAGTTTGTCAGTTTGAGTTTGCAATTTAGTATTGCAATGTATAGTAAATCTTAGCTATGGATTTTAGTCTTGTATATATGCAATAGCGTAGTAACTGCATTCCTTTTTATTTTCTTAGTGTAGAGTAAATATATATTTTACCATTTTGCTAATGATATGGTGCAAGACCATTTGCACTGGATTGTGAATAGCTCTTGAATGTTCTCAGCATAACGATGCATTGTATTGCGTTCTACTGTTATTTTTTTGTTATTATACAGCTTTTCTGCTATTAGTTGGCCTTTAAGACCTTCACTGGCTTTACTATACTATACAGTTTTTCAAAATTTCTTCTTGTAAGGAATTTATTGAGATGCATCCTTCCTTGTGGAGTACAAATGAAAATTTTTTGGATATTAAAAAATTGTTAAAAATTAAACTATTTTAAATGATCCAGCAGAAAGAGATATAGGGCTTCCAAATATCTTAAATAATGCTTGGACTCTTTCAAAAGCGATAGACAACTTTGCCGCCAAGCTAGGCCCAAAGTATGCTGGCCCGTATACGGTTTTGAGCTTCACGACACCAGTTAACGTGCAACTCAAACAAAAGGGGGACAACCGTGTTCGAACAGCACATCTGAGCGAAATCAAACCATATTATCGCCGACGCCTGGACGAGGCAACAGGTGACCACTAAAGCCCCATAATAAAAATTTAAATAACAAAATAGACAGAAATCAGTCCCGTATTTCAAACGCGTATTTCAGTATACTTGATTCTATATAAATAAGCAACATCGAATTAAATAAAAGTAATTATCAATTTAAGGTACCCGAAAAACAATCCTGATTTCAAAAACAATCCAAAACACTACTTTACTTATCTGAAATAATTTATATCCAATAGTCTCAATATCGTAAAGTTATGCTCAATAATTATTATCTGTCTTTCAAGTCAAAGAATACTGACGAAGACACCCCAGCCACGCCCACATACCCCGAAGTAGGTGGGATATGAGATCAAAATCTTTAATACTCTAATTTTGACCACAAATGATCAACACATCACCCAGCAATCACCCGCTGCAACGAACGAGTTTATTATTTTTATTATCAGTTTTATGAAAACTTCACTTATTACTTACCTTAATTTTATGCATACTTACCTTTACTTATATATACTTACCGTGCAATTTCCATTATGAAAGCTGTACGGATTCAGAGCCACTTGGCTTTGATCGCGAGTAAACTCAACAGAATAAAGTAAAACAAAAAAATTAAAGCTTTAAGTCAGACCAACTGCATATCAAGTAGCGCATGAAATATGATCTTTTCGTTTTTTTACTATTTTTATATACTCGTCAAATATGCTGATGAATCAATTCATTGCCAAGGTTGTTTGTTGTGCATATATTTAAGTTAAGTTCACAAAGTAAATAGCAATTTCCTTTTATATGTATATTTTATTTTATATGAATATTTCATTTTATTATAATGATTTTTTTTTATATTGTATTGATATTGATTTTGCTTATAAAAGGGCGACAAAATTTAATAAAGGAAGTCAGTAATCAACCAAGTATTTTAAACTCTGTGTATTAAACTCCTTACAAACAGTTTCAAGTGCTGTTTGTAAAACCTTAATAATCATAGTGCAAGTTCATGTGCTTGGGCTGAAACCAAAGAAACCAAAGAGTCCAAACGCGGATTCAAACATTGGCGCCCCCGGGTGGACACTCACACCACAAAATCATCTTTAATAAAACTCCTGCTTGGTTTCTTTGAAGAATATGGCTACTTTTCAACAGACTTTGGAAGTATAAAAAGGGGTTGCAAACGGAATCCAAAAACTTATCACAAAATTTAAGAAGGATTGAGCAGAAAGAAAAAAGACCGCAAGATATTACAATGTGCGCTTGCAGCGTCTTACCAAATATTGGGAAGAGTTCGAAGAAAATGACAATCAGCTTCGAACACTTACTAATCAGCCCATGGAGCATGACTATATTACCACAGGATACTACGACAAAATCAACAATTTAGCAACCAGCTATATTAATCTTTTTCTAGAAGACGTCCAGCGCTTAGAAGCATTAAGCAAGGATTCTACAGGAACAGACGTAGGCATTTCCAATCAGCAACAGCAACAGAACAACATTCTGAATCAGATGCTGCTCCTCATAGTCTTCCATCATTTGATTCTTCCGCAGCAACAAGCCTTACCAAGATGATCAGAAGACAACGAGCCTTGCTGAATTCACTTAACCGTTTATTGGATAGCTTGACTAAGTATCCAGATGACCAGCCAAGATTGCATGAGGCGAATATTTAACAAATAACCAAACTTTGGTTGCTAATAGAAAATTTAAACTACAGCTTGTGGGAAAACTGTGAGCAAACTAGCCACATTGGCTACAATTACGAACAATATGTGGCATGCTATACTCGAGTATATGCTGTTCGGATACAACTTTCACACCCATCTGACGTACCACAAGCAAATGTCACAAACCAAGAGCATTTAAGATTAGATCACGAGTAGCCATTTCTCAATTTGATGGGAATTAATTAAAATGGCGTCAATTTGTTGACTTGTTTTCACAACTGTTGGACCAGCAAGCGTTGACAAAATACACAAAATGTGGTATTTAAAAACAAACCTCACTGGAGAAGCCGTACAACTGATTAGACATTTGGCTCTCACCGAAAACAATTATGAGATTACTTGATGAATGCTGCAAGAATGATATAACATCCCAATAGTTTTGTGCTCCACGCTTATTCATAAGCTGTTGGAGCAATCATTCAACGGATCATCTGTGTCATCAATTAAAAACTTTCATGATACCACGAAAGAATGCCCGATGTCTCTTGAAGGGCTCAGCATATCAACATCAAATCGGGATCCATTTCTTATTCATTTGTTATTAAAGAAGCTAGACCGTCCAACTCATATTCGATATGAACAATCTTTAAAGGATCCAAGAAGTCTACCCACCATGCAGGACTTCCTGGCCTTCGTAACAGCCCAATTTCAGTGATCAACTAGCAGAACAATAAACAGGCGACATCGAAATCAACACACCAAGATAAAAACTATAGATGCAAGGTATGCAAAATTGGAACACATCCATTACAAGCGCGTTGGAAGTGAATTTCATCTGAGGGGCAGTACAAATGGGGGGGCAGTACAAATGGTGGTGCAAAAAAAGTTCACAAAAATTTCTTCACATGAAACATGAAGAAGAGAGAAAGAAGAGGAAAATATATAATACAAAAATATTATCGTTGTAAAAAAACTGATATTTTGAATAACTTTTCCTTTTAAATTGTTTATGTAGCTAAAAAAGTGGCTCCTTTGCTTGCTACGTCAAAGATACATTATTTTCGTGCCCATCATTCTTGCTGTTAAAACCAGCGGAACGGCTTCAAGTAGTCAAGAATAATCAGCTGTGCATAAACTGTTTAAAAGATGGATATCTAAGAAGTAACTTTCCGTCACGTAGCTGCAAAAGGTGTTGCAAAAAACACAACACCTTACTTCACATCGACAACCAATGCACAACGGGCTCCACACCATCATTCAAAGGAGCCATGCCATCAAAGCCACTCAAGACACCCACATCGTCTTCAAAACCTGTTAGCTTATTCACTTTGGATGGCTCTACTTGCAAAAAATACGTTATGCTCAGCACAGTTTGTATACAACTAATAACAAACAGTGGGCGAGAGCTTGAATGCAGAGCAGTATTGGATTCTGGCTCTCAAGTAAATCTTGTCACAGAGAAACTTGTTTAGAAGCTAGGACTCCGACAAAAACACGCTTCGTTCAGTATAGAAGGGATTGGAGCAAACAAAAAGGATTTTAAAGCACAAAAAAAGCGTAACAATGCGATCCACTATAAATGGATTCGAAGCACGGCTTGAAGCCCAGGTGTTACCAAAAATTGTAAATGCTCAGCCATCAAAATTCATAGATGTGTCGTCATGGAATATCCCACCCAACATACTACTCGCTGATCCAACATTCTTTCAGCTGGACAACATAGATGTGCTACTCGGTGCAGAATTTTTCTTACAAGTTCTTACAATTGGTCAAATCAAATTAAGCAACAATCTCCGAAGTCTACAAGATACGGTATTTGGATGGGTGGTGTCTGGCAAGGTAGAAGAAACCAAAGTTATTTCTACTACCTGCGGCATTTTTAGTGAATATGATGAAAATAAAAGTGCATTAATCGAAAAGTTCTGGAAACTGGAAGAATTTGAAAACCCCAAATCCTAATTCACAGCTGCAGAAAAACGATGTGAATTGCATTTTTCTCATAACACTCGACGAAATTCCGATAGACGATTTGTTTTAAAATTCCCTTCACGGACAATCCAGCAGCATTAGGAGAATCAAAACAAATGGCTCTCAATTGTTTCATGGCAATAGAAAGGCGGATGGGCAAAAACTCTGAACTCAAGTTTTCGTACACCAACTTTATGGGAGAATACAAAAGTTTGGGACACATGACGGAATTGTCAAATCCAGAAATTTGGCGCAGACCACACTACGTTATTCCACACCATTGCATTAGCAAACCAGATAATAGCGGTACCAAGTTACGGGTAGTATTTGACGCTTCCGCGAAGACTTAATCAGGATTTTCATTGAATGACATAATGCATACAGGGCCAATCATCCAAAATGATTTATTTACCATCTTACTACGCTTTCGAATACTAAGATACGTTTTCACTACAGATATTAAGAAAATGTATAGGCAGATCTTAATCTACCCCCATGATCGGATGCATCAACTTATCACATGGAGGAAAAATCCCGAAGAAGAGATTTAATATTATCAGCTAAACACATTGACTTACGGGACTAAAGCAGCACCAAATCTAGCCATCAAATCCTTGTTGGAGTTATCCAAAGAAAATCGCACAAAATATCCCTTGGGGGCCACGGCATTGGGGAAAAATTTTTATGTGGACCATGGCTTACTCGTAAGTGATAGTCTAACCACTGCCATCACGGCTCAACGGGAACTGACCACAATTTTAAGTACAGCAGGATTTGAGCTGCGAAAATGGTGTTTTAACCATCCGCAATTGCTGCAAGGGATTCCAGCAGAGCATCAAGAAATAAATCTCGATTTTGTAGAAGAATCACGTGATAGTGCTAAGACCTAAGGATTAACATGGCTGTCGAAGGATGATACGTTCTGCATCAAGATCACAACCATCTTCAGCAGCATCATAAGAATCACAAAAAGAAGTGTGAGTTCAGAGTTGGTAAGAATATTTTATTCGTTGGGAATAATGGCTCCAGTTATCATAAATGCAAAAATTTTCATGCAGGAACTATGGAAACTAAAACTATCTTGGGATGAGGCGCTGCCTGTGGAACTACACAGCAAATGGATATCATTTCGAGACCAGCTCCAAGAGCTAAATGAAAAACAAATTCTTCGTCACGTATGTAATCATCAGTTTCCAAAATTGAGTCAGTTGCACATTTTTACCGATGCTTCAGAGAAGGCTTACGGGGCCGTTGCATACCTACAGTCAGTCAATAAAGACGGAAGGGTAGCTGCAAGGCTGCTGTGTGCCAAATCGCACCCACAGATCAGTAGCATCAGACAATAGCACGGTTTTAATTATATGCGGCCCTACTGAGTGCGCAACTTGCAACTAGAGTTCAACAAGACATTAAAAATTGTATTGAATCCACATATTTTTGGACTGATTCTGAGGTTGTGTTATCTTGGATAAATGCGGAAGCCTCATCATACGAAGTTTTCGTAGCCAATCGGATAACAAAAATTCAGAATTGTTCTATAGCACAGCAATGGCGATACATAACTTCGGCACAAAATCCAGCAGATGTGTTGTCAAGGGGATGTGATCCAAGAAACTTTATGCAATGCAACTTATGGTTTTATGGGCCATTATAACTATATGGAAATGAATCAATTTGGCCACAACCATTCTGCAATAATAAACCCAAAACAACAGAAGAAGGCAAAAGAAAAGCACCCAAGACTTTAATAACAGCCAGAAGTGACGCTGAAAACATGATATATTCAATAAACCATGGTAACTCATTTAAGAGACTTCAGCAAGTTGTAGGCTACTTGATTCGCTTTGGAGAGCGTGCACGAGGCACAACGCAATCCCATCAAACCTCGTGGGTACTAACTCCATTAGAATTGGATAAATCACTGAAGGCGATTGTACGAACTGTGCAGATGGCCGACTTTAGTACAGAAATGCTAGCTTTAAGGAACGATGATGTAGTGAACAGAAACAGTCCAATATACAGCTTTAAACCATTTCTGGACGACAACGGCATTTTGAGAGTTGGCGGCCGCCTAGATGCAGCAACATTACCATATGAAACTAAACACCAGATGTCTCTACCGTACACTCAGAAAAAAAAATAGTAATTTTTGTAACTATTTTAATAGTCATTCATTGAAATTCTTCGAAATTTGTGGATTAACTATTTTTAATCAAAAATTTGTTGAAAATAGTTATAAATAGTTATAAAGTAGTTACAAAATATTATCTACTATACAGAGTAGTCAATTATGATAATTATGATAGTCAAGCTGCATAAAAAATAGTAGGTATACAAAATTTTCCAAATAACTATCAAATAATCGTTTTTGACTACTTAATAATAAATTTTTGACTTTAAAAAAGTCAAAACCTCAATAAAAAGCTTTTTAACTATTGTACTTGTTACAAACAACAACAAAATAGTCGAAATTGGTTATTGCATAGTTATTTTATGACTATTATACTTGTTACAAACAACAATAAAATAGTGAAAAAATGACTATTGCATAGTTATTAAAAAATGTTCGAGCATAATATATAGAAAAATATGTTCGTTTCAAGTACAACGCTCATTGAGCAGTGTATGTAAGTCGTGTGCAGATCTTTATTCTTTGCTGTTCGTTTGAGACAAAACGCTCATTGAACAGTGAATGTTAGTCGCGTGAAGATCTTTTTCCTTTGTTGTGTTGTAAGTGTTTTAAAGTTATAAAAAGTATACATTAAAAACTACAATGAGTGGATTTTATAACTAATCGAAGTGATAATCAGGCTATTGAAAACGTCCATGTATTGGAAGTCAATGGACAGCAAATAAGAGTTGTTAATATAGAGCCAACTAATCAAGATATTCTTCAAGACAGGGATGCATTCGAGACAAACTTCGACCAACAGCTTTACGCTATTTTATTGTCCTGGGAACTCGAAGAATTGTACAACAATTTCATTGGTAAGTTTTATTTATTGAAAGTTATGTCTCTTTAACTGAAAGTCGATTAAAATACATATGTTTTTAAGAACTGGGTCTTGATTTTAAAAAGCTCAAACTTCTAAACAACGACGACATAAAAGAAATTGTGGGCAGCGACAGAAAGTCTTATGGATTGTACGTTCAACTAAGAGAAAGTTTGTTGGAGTGGAAAAAATCTCAGGTAACTCTGCGTCAACATTATTTACTTTTAAAATACCTTATTAATTAAATTTCATTTATAGGGATTTCGAACACATTCAATTACTAGTGCTTCCACGGTGGATGAAAGTATTACTTCATTTGAAACTGACCCTGAAGCAGGTCCTTCATCATCCATAAGATCAAATAGCACAAGTAGTGCTACATTAATATTTACAGAAAACTACGTAAGAAACAAATATTTGCTGTTTATTTAAATAAGTTTAACTTTGCATAAATTATAACTAGACACTTGAAGAAATATTAAATTGTACTATCGGAAAAACCATTCAAGATTATTATGAATTTAATAAGTCTTTAAACGATTTAAACAGAAATAGACTAGTTAATCTTATATTAGAAACAGTTTTTCTTAAAAACTATACCTTGAAAATAAACGAAATAGAACTCTTGTCGACTTTGATAGTACTTAAATTTTCCACAGAAAATAAGGTATATGTTGCTGTCGTTAACGTAGTTTTTCACTTTAAAATCAACTAAGTGTTAATGTATTTTACAGAGTTTGTATTTTACACCTCGTCAAAGTGGAATTCCACCAGGTGGAATATTATACCATCGATATAACAATCGCTTAAAGCTTCTACGTAAGAAAAATGAGTACCAAAGGTCAGCCAAAAAGAGGAGAACATCTCATAATTCTGAAACCACTTTATGTGAAGAGGACTCTTCAGTTTGCTCATTAGCCGGTATTGAATTGAATTATACGAGTGTATAAGTTAATATTTGAAAATAATATTTCCTAAATTTTTTAAAAACTAGATATTGAAATTGAAAACGCAAAAGTGTTTTTAAAGTACAATCAATCCGACTGGAATGCTTGCGTTATGAAGTGGCAGCAACTCTTTTTAGACAGGAAGAAATACTTGGCCGAAAAAACTGATATTAATTTAGAAACAATTGTACAGGATTGGCCAATTGTCAGACACTCGTTGGGACATACTTTAGTAATTAATTTATTTTATAACCGATATCTGTCATTATTAATTATTTTCATTTTATTAGATAAATAAAGATTTTACTCGTTCCTTTGGCGAAGAAAGATCACTGGCTCTTTTTGAAAACTGGTCAGATTTTGTGCTGAAATTTCCACGCCTGTTGCCACGTATAAAAGACAGTTACAACAAGAAATTGTACAACGATATAAATGAAGACACATCATCAGGTAAAAATTTAAAGTTTTTTTAAAAATGTAACATCAAAAATGTCGATAAATTTAGACTCAAGAGACGTTACATTAATATTGTTGCTGCATTACATTTTACAACCAGTAGTTCTTATCAAGCTCAAAGGGCAAAAAAGACCATGGCGTCCAAGCTGTGCTGCTTCTCAAGAAAGTTTTATAATCCACATCACTTCTGCAAGCGAAATTATACCCACAACAGAAAGACGTTCAAAAATGTACTTGGAAATGGGCCTTAATTGTCAACCATATATTATAGTAGTTGGTAAAACTCTTGGTGAGTTAACAGGCTTTTTTGTTATTTTAGATAACATTTTGTACAAGTTCGATAGTTTCTTAAATGCACTTGGTTCTTGTTTTAAAATTTATTTCGTATTTAATTTAAAATACTCTTTAGAAAGCGAATTAGTTTGGAAATTCATTGAAACTTTCTTCTACAAAATTGATAAAAATAAGAAAAACCAAACGTCCATTTTGCGAATTATTGAAGTTTTTAAAAACTAATTATAAATGTATATTTAGCTTTTTTATATTATTCAACTTAAGTGCTTAAAACAAAGACTGCAAACATATTTTTAAGTGCTGTAATAAATTGTCCTTGCTAAAACAACTTTTTATCAATATCAGTGGTGGAGAAAAAATTGTATTGAAAATGTTTGTTTGCTATTTGTGTCATAAAACTCACAAAGATTCAGAGAATCTTATTAATCACCTTAAGTATATTCATAGTTTAACTGCAAGAAATCGTTTCGTATGTGCTCAAGGAAAGTTTCCACACGTTTTCAATAATCTCAGTTCTTTTCGAAAACACATACATAATTGCAACATAGAACCAAAATTAAAAAAAAAGGACACAAAAACGATACAACAAAAAAAAATAAACCAAACCTGTTCAGATTTACATAACCCTTCCGTTTCTTCGGAAAACATTTTGTCTGTGCCTCAAGAATGCAATATTTCGTCTGTTAATTTTCAACAACAATTTGAGCATTCTTTTCTAAAATTTTTGTGTAAACTGCACAGTAATAACAATTTTAATCGTAAATGTGTTTTAGAAATCGCTGCGAACGTTAAAGAATTTTTAATTGAACCGACTTTTGACTGCATGAGCAAAATTTTACTTTCTAACACAAATTTAAATAAAGAATGTTTAAATGACTTACAGCTTTTCATTGACCTCATTAAAAATATTTTTGTTAAATTTTCTTCGGAGCATAAACTTCTTAAGCATTTAGAAAAAAATAATTTATTTGCGTGTTCAACTCAATATCTCATACATAATGCAGTAGATATCCGTATTATTAAATCAAATGCTGTACTTGACACTAAAAATCGGAAAGGAGTACTTATGCCATTTAAATTTCAAATTAAAAAATTTTTCGAGTCGCCGAATGTAGCCATGAAAACAATTGAAAATATGAAATTTTTACAAAGTAGAAATGGTTTTCATAATTTTATTAATGGTAATTTGTATTAATGTAATGGTAAAGATAAATCCTCCTGCTATGACAAGGATGATATTGTTATACCTTTATTTCATCTTCGTTGACGATTTTGAAACAAACAATCCCTTAGGAGCACACAGAGGAGCATGTAAACTAACTGCAGTGTATTATTCTTTTCCAGTTTTACCCCAGGAATATCTTTCGCGTTTGGAAAACATTTTTCTGCTAATGCTTTTTGAGTCCAAAAATAGTGCTTTATATGGAAATGACGTATGTTTCAATATCTTAATTCAAGAAATTGAAAGCTTAGCAAAAGAAGGAATCAATATTAATTTTGATGGTGCATCTCACAAGATATATTTTGTTTTAGGTTTGATTCTTGGCGATAATTTGGGATTAAACACTGCATTAGGCTTTGTGAAATCCTTTTCTTCAAACTATTATTGCAGATTCTGTAAAAGACACAAACAGCTTCTTTCTAAGGATGTAAAGCAATATTATGAAAGTCTTCGGAATAAAATTAATTATAAAAGCGATTTAAACATGAAAGATTCAAAGCTGACAGGAATTGTGGAACATTCCATATTTAACCAAATTTCAAATTTCCATGTTGTTGAAAACTATTCTGTAGATATTATGCACGATATATTTGAAGGTATTTGTCACTATAATTTTTCCTTAATTATTTTATACTTTGTAGAGGACGGACGTTTTTTTTTCGCTAGATACTTTAAATGCTCGCATGCAAATGTTTAATTACGGAGAAACTGAAATTGGGTATTGCCCAACTACTATTCAGTTAAGTCATTTAAAAAAAAAAGGCATTTGAACATGTCCGCAAGGGAAATGTGGTGTTTTTATCATCATTTTCCATTTTTAGTTGGAGATTTAGTACCCAAAGATTGCGGCGTGTGGATATTTACAATAAAAATGATTAGGTTGATCGATCTTCTCTTACGTCCATCATTTAATGTAGAAAACTTGAATTTAATTCAAAATTCCGTAGCTGTTCTGAATGCAATGTTCATGAAAATTTTTGGTGAAAATTTAAAGCCAAAGCATCATTTCTTGGTGCACTATAAAACGATTATTGAACAAAGCGGTCCTCTAAAATTTTTAAGTTGTTTTAGATTTGAGGCAAAACATAGATCTTTAAAACAATATGCTTACAATACTAAAGGTCACATGATATTTTTAAAAATATGAAGTGTTTGAATATTTTTTTGCACTACTGTTTTACTAAAATGTTCTCTGAGAGTGTTCAAATAAAACAAAGTACACTTATGTATTTATAAGCTAACGGTATTCCCGTTATCTTAATAAACAATAAACGCACTTGTTTCATATATATAAGATCAGTTGCAATAAATACGCGATATTGATAACAACGTGATAGTTTAGATTTAATTTTGAATTTTTCTTTTTTAAATTGAATAAAATTCGGCACAATGCCACGTGGAAAAACACTGAGCGAGCAAGAAAAAGGTTACATCAATGCACTTCATGCAGAAAACTATGGGTTAAGAGAGATATCGCGTAAAATTAAGAGAAGTTTGTGTGTTGTCCAAAATTATTTGAAATCTCCAGATTCTTACGGCACACAAAAACGATCTGGAAGAAAAAGGAAGCTAGACCAAGCCGCACAAAGAAGAATTGCCCGAGCATCTTCCAATGCATCTATCTCTCTTAATCAGCTTAGGGCTATGGTAGACAATAAAATATCGCGTTCTACAGTTTGGAGAACCTTAAAACGCACGGGTTACATTCAATACACCACTAAAAAGATAACGACGAAATTGACTGCCAAACATAAAGAGGCTAGGGTAAAATTTGCTAGGAATAATTTCAATACAAATTGGAATCGGGTAAGTAAAAGCATCAATTTTAAAAACTGAAATGAATTTGAAATCTTTTATCTTAAGGTCGTGTTCTCAGACGAGAAAAAGTGGAACTTAGATGGCCCTGATGGCTCTCGAGGATATTATCATGATATCCGACAACAGCCTTTAATGTTCACAAAAAGGAACTTTGGTGGTGGTAATGTGATGAAATGGGCCGCGTTCTCTGCTGAAGGATGTTTGGAAATGCAGATCGTTTCTTCACGAATGAAGAGTTCAAATTATATTGAAGTTTTAGAGAAGTCTTTAGTGCCATTCTTAAACGAACAGGATTCAGAAGACTGGATATTTCAGCAGGATAGCGCAAGAATTCATGTTAGCCGTGAGACAAAAAGTTGGTTTACCGCAAAAGGAGTTCAAGTTATGGAATGGCCTGCCTGCTCACCAGACTTGAATCCTATTGAGAACCCTATTATGGGGCATCTTATCGCAAAGGGTTTACGCAAATAACCGCCAATTTATGACGATTCCAGAGCTAATTCGTGCAATACAAGCGGAATGGCGTAAAATCGAGCCTGGAATTATTACTAATCTTATTGGCAGCATGGAAAAAAGGATGAATGATGTTTTGTTGAAGGACGGCAACTTCATTGGTTGATTTTATGATATTTTTGTTTTCGTTTATGTTTAAAAAAATTATGTAGAAATAAAAAGTTAATTTTGACCTTATAAGTATGAAACAAGTACCTTTATTGTTTATTAAGATAACAGGAATACCGTTAGCTAATAAATATACATTTGTACTCTGTTTTATTTGAACACTCGCAGAGAACATTTTAGTAAAACAGTAGTGCAAAAAAATATTCAAGCACTTCATATTTTTAAAAATATCTTGTGACCTTATAAATATGACACGGACCTTATTTCATGGTCTATTGGAATTAAGTTTCAAATATCAAACGCAATCGCGTCGGAAGCGAATTTCATCTGGGGGGGAAGTACAAATGGGGGGGCAGTACAAATGGTGGTGCAAAAAAAGTTCACCAAAATTTCTTCACATGAAACATGAAGAGGAGAGAAAGAAGAGGAAAATATATAATTCAAAAATATTATCGTTGTAAAAAACTGATATTTTGAATAACTTTTCCTTTTAAATTGTTTATCTGGCTAAAAAAGTGGGGGGGGGGCAACTGCCCACCTTGCCCCCCGCTTCCGACGCCAATGATCAAACGCATTTAGATTACTTCAAAGTAAAGGTTTTGAGAATGAAATAAATTTATCTAGTTTTAGTAGAATAAAAATTGAAGAAAATCCATCTTTTACTTACTTACTTGATTGTAATAACCCAATTATTTTTAATAATCATGTTCATGTATCCAATGAATTAATAATAAAAGGTACATTGTATAAAAAAAATTTTTGTGTAGCAGTTTCTGATCCTAATTTACGTTTTTTTAAAATAGATTTAATTGTTATTGACTTCATGAAGGACATTTATTTTGTATGCTATGAATTAGAAAATAAGAGTTTTAATGAACATTTTGAAGCCTATGCCATTGGCTCAGAAAATAAAAAACCCATACTTTTAAATATATCAAAAGTAAATACTGCACATACATTATACTCCATCTAAAGAATCATTTATAAGATTAAAATATTTTATCTCAAGCATGTAAATCAGTAAAATTTATGAATAAATAATTTTTATAAATAAATACAATTGTTTTCTTATAACACTTTGGTAAACTTGAAAAAAGGGATATATCAAAGGTACATACAACTATTGCAATAGTTATGTAAGTACTATTTGCGTAGTTAAAACCAACTTCTAAAATAGTTTTTTCGCAACTATGTTCATAGTTAAACTAGCTATATAATAGTTATGCAATTACTACGTACATAGTTAAAAACAACTATTCTTATAGTCAAAACTAATTAAAAAAACACAAAAAAAAAACAACTACGTGCATAGTTAAAAACAACTACAAAAAAGTTATTCAACAACAACGTACATAGTTAAAAACAACTATTCTTATAATCAAAATTGATTACAGAATAGTTGTTTTTTCACAAAAAAATAAATTACTATTTAAATAGTCATTATAACTATTTGCAACTATTTTTAATAGTAGGCATGATTCGGACTATTAAAATAGTCAAAAAATAGTCATAAATGACTACTTTTTTCTCTGTGTGTATAATGATCCAATAATAAAGTTAATAATGCAATTAATACACGAAGACCACATGCATTGTTTATTTATTTATTTACTTTCTATCAACAAAAATGTTTTACAGTCATTGATTTTCATGCATTTGTAAAATATATAAATTAAGCAAATAGTATCAAAATTATCCTACTCAATATTCATTATATTTTGTTTGAACGTTATTCTATTTTGTGTAAAATCTATTCGAGCAAATATAGAATTAAACGCTGAGCTAAAATAATAGATCGGATTACTTCGGCATATTCCAAAAAGTGCAAGAAAAGGAGCGCAATCAATGTGGTTCATCAAAATATCGCGAGAAAATACTTTCGCCTAGAGGCCAACGTGCTAAGATCAAGAAGGGCACATCTAGATGAATAATTTGGCACAAAATCCCAGTTTAGTTTAACAATTACAACACGAGTAAAACGTCGTTGTACTTTCTCAAGTCTTCCGCTGTGTGTTTCATAATATGGATCCCATATAACACAGCCATATTCTAAGATTGATCTTATTAAAGAGATAAATAAAGTTTTTAGGATGTATGTGTCATTGAATTCTTTTGTGTTGCGCCTTATAAATCCAATCGTTGCATTAGACTTGTTAATAATGGTATCAAAGTAGCTGGCAAATATAATTCTTTTATCAAATAACACACCTAGATCAGATTTAGACTCAACTCTTTGGAGTTCATTGATTGTTATTGAGTAATCAAAAAAGAAAGGTGTCAGTTTCATATAAAACGACATTATGTTGCATTTTGAAATATTTAAGTGTAGTTTTTTAACTGTACACCAATTATGAACATAGTTCAAATCGCGTTGCAGAAGCAAATGATCAGTATGTGAATGTACAGATTTAAATATTTAAACATCATCTGCATACATAAGACATTCCGAGTGCTGAATATAGTTAGGGAGATCATTTATAAATAAAACGAACAAGAGTGGTCCAAGATGACTACCTTGTGGTACACCTGAAAAGTTCATAATATCCTTTGAAAAGCTTTTTCCAATACAGACAGATTGGCATCGACATGTAAAGTAGTCCTCTATCCAAGATAATAATGAAGAATGAAAACCCATCAGCCGTAGCTTTTTTACCAGAATAGGATGCTGCACCCTATCGAAGGCTTTAGCGAAATCTGTGAAGATGACGTCAATTTGGTTTTCTGATTCTTATTAGTTTTTTATGAAATGAGAAAATAAAGTAAGATTTGTCGAGGTGGATTTTCCAGATACAAAATCATGCTGCTTTTCCGATATTGAGTTTTTTATGCAGGTATAAATTTGTTTTTTTCCAACTGCTTCAAGCAGTTTTGGAATTTACGGTAGTTTAGATATAGGACGATAATTGGATATATTTTGTCGGGAACCAGATGTATGTATAGGAATTATAATATATTCCTTCCAGACTTCTAAAAACTGACCCTTGTTGAGGGACAAATTAAATATAAGTGCAAGTGGCGTTCCTAAAACCCTTGCACACTTCTTAAGAAATATTGGAGGGATATTATCCAGACCAATACCTTTATTAATGTCAAGAGCTAACATTTTGTTTAATACATCCTCTTCTGAGAGAGATAAAGATCCCAAATCAGTGATAGGGTCACCGTTATAGAGCGGATAGTTGCCAACCCCGCTATCACTATCTAAGACAAAATTTGATTAAAACAAATCGGCACACAGGTTACAAGCATCTTTCGAGTTGTTCGATATTTTTTCTTTGAAAAACATATTTTTAGGGAAACCCTTGGTATTCCTTTTTTTATTCAAGAAATTCCAGAATGCTTTAGGGTTGCACTCTATATCAGATTAAAGACCAAGTATAGAAGGCATCTTCTGTAAAGGTGCTTCTTGAGGGATTCGTATTTCTTTCGCTCTTGATGGTTTATTCATTCTATTTTTTAATCTGGAAAGATTTTTACTAAACCATTCCGGCTTTGAATTCTTCTTAACTTTTTTATAGGAACAAAATTAATAGATGTTTCATTTATGATATTAATAAATAACTGGTAATTTTGTAACAAATTGTCACCTAAATCTGCATGCCAGCCTACACTTGATAAGTGGTTAATAAGTGCTACGTTATCAGCTTTTCGAAAATCAAAAACAAAAGTATCTTTTTCTAGAGCAGATAACTCTATTGCTAGAATATCCAATTTAATTAATAACGCTTTTTGATGGAAACTATTGTTAGACAAAAGAAATCTGCTTCATAGCAAACCGCATTAAGATCAGGATCGGAAAAAACTAAATACAATATTTTATTCAAATTATTTTTAACTTAGTTTATTTGAATTATACCCAACGATAAAATAGAATCAATAAAATCAATCTCCGAGTTTAGGCTCGGATTCGGAATCATACTTGTAAGCTCATCAAACTGAGACCAATTTGTATTACCTAAGTTAAAGTCATCTAAAACTAAGTGGTATTCGTTATCTTTAAGGCGATCAACAATATTAAGTATATAACTAAAGTGCATCGAATAAATTTCACTATTAGAGCAGGGTGGAATATACGATACAAATACATAAATACTTATAAACGAGGACACACTAGATCCATAACTCGAAACAGGACAATCCACTCGTACACATAATTGCTCTAAGTGTTCAGACAAGTGTTGCAACGTTACTTCCTGACAACTATAACCCCCACGGACGGCAATTAGAACACCACCACCACGGGTCAATCCAGATAAGAGTAAGCAGCGATCATGCCGAAAAACTTCAAATTTATCATCGAAAAGTTCTGTGGAATTGTGGTCCAACCGCATTAGTGGCGCTGCCTGTCAAGGCAGTAAGTATGGAGAGGTCAATAGTTCACCACTGTGTACGATGTTACAGGACACGGCCACAACTGTTACAGCAAATCATGAGAAACCTACCAGCAATGAGAGTCACGCCAGCACGGCCATTTGTCAACTCTGGTGTAGAATATTGTGGACCACTTTGGGTGCACTACATATTACGCGGGAAGAGACCAACAAAGGCGTATTTGGCTATCTTCTGCTGCTTCGCTACAAAAGCAGTGCATTTGGAAATTGTAAGCGTCTTTTCAACTGACTCGTTGATTGGAGCCCTTAAAAGGTTCATCGGTCGAAGGGGGCATTATCAAAACCTCTACAGTGACAACGCAATCAACTTTATTTTAGCAAGAAACCAACTTGCTGAGCTATTACCAGCAATTCATTCAGTCAACGCTCAAAAAAAGATAATGAACACTTATAATAGAAAAGGAATACATTTTCATTTCATTCCTCCCAGGGCTCCTCACTTTAGAGGACTCTGGGAAGCAGCCGTGAAATCTGCAAAAAATCTGCTCCAAAAAAGTATTGTCGGAAAAGTGTAGTAGAGATTGAGGCAATACTAAACTCGAGACCAATCAGCTCCATTTCTTGATTGGCGAACCACTAACGTCACAAGTCGATGCAAGAGCAGTGAAGATGAAGTCATCCTTAGGAACGAGATGGAAAGCTGTGTCACAGATCAAAGACGACTTTTGGCAAAGATGGTCTCGTGACTATCTTAACGAACTTCAGTACAGAATGGAGAGAGCAAGCAAACAACATCAAGAAAGGTACCGTTGTTATCATCAAAGAAGACAATTCCCCGGTACTTCAATGACCACTTGGACGAATCACGAGAACTTATAAAGGAGAATAAGGCATTTTTTTTTTTTTTTTGAGAAAATTTATTTGCTTTATTTGTTTAACTCAAATTAAAAATATATATATATATTTTTTTATATATATATTTTAATTAAAGTAAAAATATTTATTGGCAAAAAACTAGTTTTACCCTTTTATCACTAGTTGCTTCAAAATTCTGTTGTGGTAAATACCGTGTCGACAAAAAAGGCTTACAAAGTATACATTAATTAAATAGTAATGCATAGAGAAACTGAGTTTTTAATCGGAGCAAATATATTCTGCAGATGTAAATGCATGTCATTTTCAGTAACGGGACTGGCTGTTTTTAAGAGGATTTTATTTGTCAAGAGCAGTATTAGTTTTTATGGCAATGACACATTCTTCACCACATGACTTTAGAACAGTGCAAAGAAAATCTTTGCCATTTTCAAAATCACTTCGTAAAGAGTTTCCAAGGTCTCCTTCTGGAACCTTAAGGTCTTCACGAATTTCGCCATTGTCAGACATCAGTGTTAAAAATCCATCGTCGCTTATGTCAGTCAGTTGGTAATCTTCTCTTTTAACATGCGGAACATCCATGTTGTGAGTAGATGGGCATATTTCGTATTTTTTATTTGAGAAGATATCAATGCCAACCATATGAACCTTAGCGTGGCCGTGTTTTCCCGTTTTCGATGTAGACATCTCTACTATTTTACATGGTCGACCCTTAAGCATTACAAATCCGTTCTTACGCAAAGCGGAACACTGCATTGGATATGTTTGAGATGCACCAGAATCTCCAGTTTTAAAGTGATGATCGTCCATTTCGGCCATGTTATGATGGATTATTATGCCGACAGCAAGTTTTCTTAAATAAATGTGTTTAAAATGGTCGTCGCAACAAAAGAGTAGAACCAACAAAACCTTGAAACCATTGTACGTGTAGTCGATGTCAAAACAGCGTCAGGAATATTTAAACGTCCAATACATCGATTGGCTCCTCTACCAATAAAAGACAACCAAACAGAAGTTCCTGGTGCTCCTGGGTCCACATATCACAACGCACCCAGTCATCACGACGACAACGACACAGATGTAGCACATAAAAGAAGAAGATCAACACTCAATCTAACATCGGCAATATTAATTTCGGTACTCCTGTTTCCTCTTATTTTGGCAACCGAAGTCAAGAACTATGAATTTGAATCCAACTTAGGTATCCACTTAGAAGGCATTGCATCAATGAAAACTTCTAGAACAAAATGGCACCTTATTGTGTATTACGATCTAAGCCCTTATTGGAAAGAAACTGAATTTTTCACCAATGGAACAGCAGCCTTGCGGCACCTTTGTCAAGAACTCAAACTCATGCACTCTCAAAAGAGTGTATGCAAATCCATCTTATAAACTTTGACAATCTTGAAGAAGTACTCAAACAGGACAATAATCTGTTTAACATAAACAAATCTAAAAGAAGTGCACCTAGCATTGCAGACACCAATTGCCTTAAAGTAAACAGAATTAAAAGAGGTTCTGTGAACATCGTAGGAAATATAACAAATTCCTTATTTTGAGTGCTAGACTCTGAATACGGTGAGCAAATAGTCAAAACCATCAGAAAAGTCAAAGAAAATTAAGGACATCTTCAACTTTTACTGAAAAATCAAGCATAGATTCTTGATGCAACCATCAACATTATCAAACAAGATCAAGCTGAGATTAAAAATAAATTCGACAACATCGACACAAAATTAAGGAGATATGGTCCCGATTGCACGATCTTGACGACAGGAATTTTCAATTCAAAATGTTCCAAATTTTTATCTCATTAGCCACACAACTTACAGTCACAGCAGCAAATCTGCAACGCATCCAGACATCCATCATAGACGTTCTAACGGACACCCACCACGGAAAAATCAGTCCAACTTTATTTACACCAAGCAAACTACAAGAGGAATTGGTAAAAATTCGGAATCATTAGACACCAACACTGCGACTACCAGTCGAACATGAGGATCACATACAACTCTACAAACTCATTACCGTGGCAGAACAATTAACAGAAAGCCACGTCATTTTTAAAATTTCAATACCTCTGTGCGGTCAAGAAACCTTCGAACTCTATAACATGTTTCCAGTGCCCCCTATGCTATACAACAGCATGAATGTCATCCCTGCGATGACATTATTGTCATTAACCCACATAGAGATCAATATCTCCCCATAAGCAAAACCGAACTAAATGCCTATATTCTCATAAAAGCAGAATTATACCTATGTACTATGTGCGAGTAGTAGATACAGTCAAAATACTACAAAGTTTCGGAAATATGTTCTTGTGAAATACAGCTTTTCAACAACGAAACCCGACCAGAGTGCAACGTAGAATCCTTGAAGACAAGTTCACCATGGATTCAAATGTCAACCAACAACCACTGGATGTATGCTGCAAACGCTCTCACACGAATAACTGCTGTATGTGAAGGCCAAAGTCAACAACTCACTTTGAAGGGATCCGGCATACAGTCTTTGAAGCCCCAGTGTGTCATTAAGCATAACTTTATCACAATACAAGGACAGAACACATACTTCAGCAGTCGTTAAGTATCGTACACCAGCCTAGGTCCATTGATAGATGTCATCAAACCCAAGAAAACTGATCCTCTTAGCAAGAAAACTGAGCAATACCATACTCAGCTACAAAACCTAACCGAACTCCAGAACTTATTAGCGCACCAAAAATATCTAGATCTCCTAACACAGATTCAAAAAATCAACTACCATTATTCAGCAATTGGATAAACAGCATTGGTCTTGTACATTATAACCATAAGTTTCATCATTTGAAAGGGGAAATCAAAAAAACACCAACTCCAATTGACAGAAACACGATGTCCTCAACCAATACCACACCAGAGATCAACATCTGATTTTGTGGTCTCCGTGACATAATCAACTACGTGAGATCTCTATAACTTCAGATTTCACCAGGGGGAGAATGTACGGATTCAGAGCCACTGAACTCGCACGTTTTTTCCTGGCTATGCAGAGTCAATATTCATGATCAGAAAATCGTGCAGTTCAAGGTTTTAAGTCAAAACCTCAAAAACAACCTTGGCTTTGAAAGCGAGTAAACTCAATAGAATAAAGTAAAACAAAACATTTTAAGCTTTAAGTCTGACCAACTGCATATTCAAGTAACGCATGAAATATGATCTTTTTGTTCTTTTTACTATTTTCATATGCTCGTCAAATATGCTGACGAATCAATTCATTGCCAAGGTTGTTTGTTGTGTATATATTTAAGTTAAGTTCACAAAATAAATAGCAATTTCCTTTTATATGTATATTTTATTTTATATGTATATTTCATTTTATTATATTGATTTTATTTTATATTGTATTGATATTGATTTTGCCTATAAAAGGGCGACAAAATTTAATAAAGGAAGTCAGTAATCAACCAAGTATTTTAAACTCTGTGCATTAAACTCCTTACAAACAGTTTCAAGTGCTGTTTGTAAAACCTAAATAATCATAGTCCAAGTTCATGTGCTTGGGCTAAAACCAAAAAAACCAAAGAGTCCAAACTCGGACTCTTATATAATGTGTTATTTCATTTACTTTGTTAATTAACTTCATATTACACACAAACCTATAATTACTTTCATTTATACGAATTACTTTCAATTATCTTTAAGAAATCTTACTTATTTACTTCATTATCGCATAAATACTTTTACTTACTTTATATTACTTTCGTGAAAGATAACCATTCATTATTTAGCACTCATGAAATACATATTAAATGAATCTATCTATTTCTTGAGAATAATAATTGTATTTATATTAAGTTTACTTTATAAACATATTCGTTTAGTAAAGAAAATAATAGGAAAATTCAGCGCCATCTAGCAGTTGACGCGAGATGTGCACCCTCGATACACCAATGGCATGAACCCCATAAAAGCACACGGTTAGCTGTTATATTCAGCAGAAAAGTTAAAAGCACTAGAACAGCTGTAGTTCCAGCCAATAGGAACACGAGAAACAACTGGCACTTAGAAAGAAAGCTCGGAGGCTGGCCTATATAAGGCAACACTTTAGTTTAGTTAGTTCTTCTCGAGCCACAGCCGGGGTTAGTAGCCGAGTAGTAGCCAGGGTGTGTAGTAGGACTAGTAGTAGACCTTCGGAGATTATCTCTTCGAAGCATAGGCCGCGAGTGGTAGGTCGTTGGAGATTGTCCCTCCAGAGTATAGGTCGCGAATAGTAGACCTTCGGAGATTATCTCTTCGAAGCATAGGCCGCGATTTGTAGGTCGTTGGAGATTGTCCCTCCAGAGTATAGGTCGCGAGTGGTAGACCGTCGGAGATTATCTCTTCGAAGCATAGGCCGCGAGTGCTAGGTCATTGGAGATTGTCCCTCCAGAGCATAGGTTGCGAGGAGTAGATCGACGGAAATTGTCTCTTCGAAGCATAGGCCACGAGTAGTAGATTGTCGGAAATTGTCTCTGCGAAGTATAGGCCGCGAGGAGTAGATCGTCGGAGATTATCTCTTCGAAGCATAGGCCGCGAGTGCTAGATTATCCCTCCAGAGCATAGGTCGCGAGGAGTAGATCGTCGGAGATTATCTCTCCGAAGCATAGGCCGCGAGGAGTAGATCGTTGGAGATTGTCTCTTCGAAGCATAGGCCGCGATCGTTGGAGATTATCTTCCGAAGCATAGATCGAGTGTAGACCGACCGATAAATGTAGAGGGTGCCCACGAAGAAGGAGCAGCGGCGCAGACAGCAGCTTTCCTCTTCGCATAAACTACAAACATTATTATTACTAAAATAAAAAGCGATTCTGGAAAAGAGCTGGCGGTTGTTTATATTTTTGGGAAGTGAATTCACCACGAGGTCTATAGAAATAAATAAATATTTGCAACGAACCCTGGAACCGGCGAGTGATACCTCGTTGTAAACATTTGGGAAAAAAATTAATTTGCAGAAACGAATCTAGTGTAAAAAATTTGGGTAAATTTTCCACTTAAAGGGACAGTACACACACCTGGATTTTTCAAAAATAAAATTTTTCAAATGCAAATTTTTTTAGGAAAGGAACAAGATACCTTATTGAAACTTTGCATATTTATTTGTATATAAAAATAGTATACAAAAAATTTTTGTTTTATTCCAGTGTGTTTTTTTGGCTGCTGCAGGTTTTTGAAAATAAGATCAAAAAAGCACGGCGGGCGTGATTTTGTCTAACTGGTACGTCTGAAAAAATTAAAAACGGGGTTTTGATCAGAATCAAAGCCACTACAGATTGAACTAAAAGAATTTTTTGGCAAAAATTGACAAAATGGCAACTTTTTTCAATATAAGCCGATTTTTTTGGACCAAAAAAACCCTTGAATACCAAAAATACTTTACCGATCTTTCTATCCGTAGTTCAATCTATAGAATTATCTATAGACATAGTAAAATTTCAGAACTATCAGTGTAGCAGTTTTTTTATCACACCCGTCAACTCAAAAATTGTGATTTCTAGAAAAAGCGCTTTAAAGTTTTTAACACCGATTATACGGCCATGACGCTCTGCGCTTAAAACCTTCGCCATTTACCATAGAAATTAATTTCTAATAGTATATCATTAAAAATAGGATCTTTTGAACACAAATCAATAATAAAAAATTTGATTTTTTGAAATTCAGGTGTGTACTTGTTCAGAGTTGAGCGAGATTGGCAACTCTGAAAAAGTATAAATTAAGAGAAAAATTTTTTGAATTTGAGATAATTTTTGAAAAAACGAGAATATATAAGAGTTCAGAGTTGCGCGTTATTGTTTGTGTGTGCGTGTGTTTGGTTGTGGTTTGCGAGTTGGCGCAAAAATACTGTGGGAATTTATTGTAAAAAGGAGCTACCTTCTGCACTTGGGAGTCCGAACAAGGGTTACTCGATTTTTTACCCACGGGACCTGGGCCTGCTTCTGTCTGCAGTGGCTGCTGCTGTTGCTGTATTCCAGCTTTCAAAATGTTGCTCCTTAACACTTATTATATATATATAATAAATAAATAAGGCTATTTATTTATTTATTTATTTATTTGTTTATTGGCCAAGCAAGATTATTCATACAGGTTTGTTTATTTTATTTTATTTTATTTTTTTCTCCTCTCCTATTTCCTTTTTTTTGGTGTTCGAAGATATGCAAATTGAAGTGGGTGTATTCCGCCCACCTGATCGACATGAATTCAAGAACACATCAAAAAGAAAAGTAGAGAAGAAAAGAAAAAAAAAAGTAACTTACATACTAACATTTCTTATACATAGAAGCATAGCTAAGAGCTTTATTTGATAAGAATAGGAGAGATCTGAGAAAGGAATTGGGAATTGGAAAGGATAAGCTTAAAAACTGGCTATTAATTATCTTAGCACTTAATTCTTAACGACTAAAAGGACAGTAAAGAAAGAGCGCAGGATTTTTGGGCTTTTAGTAGGGAAAAAAGATTTGGAGAGGGCATGCTTAGTTATAGATTAAGATTTCAAATATTTACATTTATAAAAAAGCCAAGTATTTATTTATTTATTAACCCAAGCAAGGTTATCTTAAATAAACTTGAATTCAGTTAGATTCAGGTGTTGGGAGCCTAGTTGCTTAGAGGAAGATATTATGACGGATATAGGGACTTGGAAAGATTTTCTTAGAAGTTAATTAAGACATAGAGGGTACTCGCTGATATTATTGAATTCTCTACAGCAAATTTTTATCGGCTCATTTCTTTCATAGACAGTGCGATGTTGATATTCATTTAACAGTCGTGTATGTCGTGTATGCCGTGTACGGCTAATCGGGTCACTAAAGCGTATCTTGTTTGCAAGCGCGTCGGAATCGAATTTCATCTGGGGGGGCAGTACAAATGGTGGTGCAAAAAAAGTTCACCAAAATTTCTTCAAAGAAACATGAATGTGAATACACAAATTTTTTATTTTAGTTTAATGTATAAAAAATATTAAAATTTCATTATTTTTAAAAGTTCTTCCAATTTCAATATTAGAGATAATTTTTTAAAGGATCTTTCAAAATATAAGAAATAATGGTTGCTTTTATAAAGCAAGACTAGTTATATCTTTACATGGTTTAAATGCAATAAGGTACAAAAAGTTATATCAATTTAAAATATTCCAAAATGTTTCTTTCTGTCCTTGCGAGAAACAAACTCTTTCACCACCTCCATCGAATTCATTCTTCGGTTTTATCTTTGTGAATGTGTATAAGTGCCGCATGAGTGAGTCGTTTCTGTGTCATAGTTGCTCGAAGATACGTTTTAAGTAGTCTTAGTGCACTAAAAGAACGCTCAGTGTATCCGAACTTTTTTTCAAATTGGAATTGAAGTACAAACTCTACATTTTGTTCTATCTTTTTGCAAACACAGAGAAAGAAAATGGTTATCCGCAAGCATGCTTATGAAGAAGAGAGAAAGAAGAGGAAAATATCTAATACAAAAATATTATCGTTGTAAAAAAAACTGACATTTTGAATAACTTTTGAAGTTTTCTTTTTAAATTGTTTATCTAGCTAAAAAAGTGGGGGGCAACTGCCCCCTTTCCCCCTGCTTCCGACGCCAATGCTTGTTTTATATATACTCGCTATCAACAACACCGTTAATTACATCGAAGGTAAAATTGAACTAAGTAACGACCTTCTTGTTGAAAGGGGCATTAAACTCAGAAGGGTAAGCCTATAATCATAAGGTGGCAATATATTGTACTCACGGGGTTATACGTGTTCCTAGGCGCAAAAAGCAGAAATTATTTTGAACAGATTCAAGTCTTTCACTGTGTGATTCAAAAGCAGGATTCCAAATAATGCATCCGTATTCAAGAAGAAGGCGCACTAACGCACAGTATAATGCCTTCGTGACCCAAACGTTTTCGAACTCTTTTGCACGTCGATTTATAAAACCAAGTAATTTGCTGGCCCTAGATACAATTTTATCATAATGTAAGTTGAAACGCATATTGTTGTCCAAGACTACATCATGAGCAACAATATGGTTGACTCTTTCAAGTTTGATGCTATTAAGAACGTAACTGTCATTTTTTTCTAAATTTTTACGGGAGAAGGTTATTGCGCAGCATTTCTGAACATTAAGATAAAGTTTATTTTGATTGCACCAGTGCTCAAGAGATGACAGTTTCGACTGTAAATAAATTAAATTTGTTTCCGATTTAATAACATGGTACATTATTAGGTCGTCTGCATACATTAGATGTGGGATATCGCAAAGAATATCCGATAGGTATGAAATAAAAATATTAAAGAGAAGTTGACCAAGGTACAACTCCGCCATTCTAACGATGCGTTCTCACGGCTGGGGTCAGCTCGCCGGACCCAGGTATCGTTCCAAATAATTTATTATTTGGAGCGCCAAATCAAACTCGTATTTTTCCTCTATGTTACAATAAATGTTTATTGACAAATTATTTCTTACTTTATACAATACCAAAGGGATACAATTAAGGTTAATTATTAACTAAGGTTAATTAAGGTTAAACATTCTCTCGACTCGATCGGACGCATTTGTCGCGAGCTCTAAAATTTTACATAAAATAAGTATATATAATGTTTATTTAACGTAATAAAAGTGCTAACCAGTTATATATAATTGAATTGGAAAAGTTCGGTGGTGCAAACAGATATGATCATTTAATAAATCAAAAGACTTATGTTATCTACTTTAAATCACTAGTAACTGAGATTTGCTAATTTAGCTGAAACTAAAGTTTTGCTTTTTTTTCCCGCGCTAACGTTGCACTCATATAAACACTCGAACACTAAAACTACAAATTAATCGCATAAACAATAATTTACCGTAGTTCTACTTTGCTAGCAACGAACCTTACTAGCTCTTTGCTTCAGCATAATGTGCATGAGTTCATACTAACTTGCTACTTTAATTGGACTCTTTATTCAAACTCTTCGTCGTTATTGTTCTTCACCACTGTTCTACTAAACAAGAAAATGTCACCGTCCCCCCGTCTGACGCGCCAACAACTTATTCAGCATTCTAATCGAATTAATAACAACAGTGAGTGTACGCCCAAGTCAGAGGGTATTGCTTCAATTACTCAGTCACTTCGCGCTCAGTTCCAGGAATTAGAAGAGCGGCTGAGCAAAAATCTGAAATCTGAGTTTCGACAATTGGAAGAGCGCCTTATACTTAATTATTATAACTCGATCAAGCTACTGTCTGCTGAAATTGTGAGTATAGAATCAAAGTTAGTTGCTAAAATCGATTCTGAAGTCTCTGTACTAAAAACTAATGCTATTGATTTTGAGAGTAAAATAATCTTGGTCGATAATCAGCTTCGTACAGTAAGTTCTCGGTGTGAAGAGCTAGAGAAGAAGTTAAGCACCGTGCTCTTAAGCAACAACAACTCAAGCAACATTGTTGCTGATAATTTAGCAGATGCTGTGTTGTTTGGTGTACCGTTTTCAAGTGACGAAAATCTTAAGGGAATTTTTAATAGAATTTGTCATTTTATTGAGTATCATCCACCGCAGCTAAGAGACATTTTTCGAGTTAAGCCGAATCTGCAGAATCCTAACTCTTCAATTATTATAAAATTTTTCTCGCCTTACGATCGTTATCGTACTCTTAAAGCTTTTGGAGCATATCGGAGGCGAACCAAATCAGCAGTTAATCTGCGATCTGCAGGGTTCGAATTGGATAATAATGTGTATATACATGAAAGCCTATCTAAGGAAAATCGTAAAATTTTACAAGTGGCTATATCATTCAAACGCCAGAAACTGATTTTCAATGCATTTACTTTTCGTGGCTCTATACATATTAGGTTGGAAAAGCATTCTGAAGGCATTTGCATTAGCAGTGTGGAGGATCTTCATAATGCAGTCCACGGTGCAACAGCGTAATCGATTGGCAGCCAATTTACTATCTTTCTTTATTTAATTTTTTTTTTATATTTATTATTTTCATTCTTCTATTTTCTTTTTATATTTGTTGTAAAGATGTTTGATAATTTTATTCTTGTTTTCATTATGTTGACTATAATTAAAGCTTTTCGTTATTCGTCTGATGGTTGTGTCTGCTTCTCGCATGTTATCTAGTGCATCTAATGGCGTTGATGTTATTCATAAAATGCTAATCAACATTTTATGTAAACAGCATAACAGCCTCTCTGTTGTTCATTTTAATGCCAGAAGCTTAAACTCTTTAAAGCTTGATTACGTTAAAAATGTTTTTGAAAATTCTACTGTCGACGTTTTATGTGTTTCAGAAACCTGGTTTAATCCTGACATTCCTGATAGTTTTTTAAATATTCCAACCTATAAGCTTTTTAGAAATGACAGGATTGATAATAAGGGAGGTGGAGTTGCTGTGTATTGTAAATCATGTCTTTGTTCAAAACTTGTAAACAAATCTTGTGGGTCTGATGTTGAATTTTTAAATGTTGAGATTTGTAATAATAATAATGTTAAACTATTGATTTCTTGCGTTTATAATCCTAATAGATGTTACAGTCTTGATCCTTATTTCTCTGATCTAAATTGTCGTTTAACTGATTTTGAATCTTTTATAATTTGTGGTGACTTTAATGTGAATTTGCTGACTAAAGACAATGTATCTGATAGCTTTAAAGACAAAGTCAATGCAGCTGGTATGACAATTATTAATCATACGACTCCGACTCGTTTTGCTCCTGGTGTCCGTCCTAGTTTAATAGATATCTTTATTTCATCAGATATTTCTTTAGTTTTACTTTTTGACCAAATCTCTTTTATATCTGACCATGATCTCCTTTTTTGTTCTATCGACTTTAATGCATATCGTAGCTCAGTTCCAATGTCAATCTCGTATCGTGATTATAAGTCTATTAATTACCCTTTGCTGTATGACTATTTGTCTCGTATTTGTTGGAATGACTGTTGGTTTTCTGAATCTGTTGATAATAAATTAAATGTTCTTGTCGCTCAGGTTAACACAGCTATTGAATATTTTGTTCCTCTTCGTACATTTTTTGTGAAAAACAAGTCTTGTCCCTGGTATACGACAGAAGTTGAATCAGCTATTAAAAATAGAAATAAATTATACACTAAATGGAAGAAAAACCGTATTGATGTTAACTGGGAGCAATTTAAGCTTGCACGTAATCGGGCTGTCTCTGTAATTAGACTGTCGAAAAAAAGATTTTTTCATCGTAAATTGAATTGCTTTCTTCCTGCCAAGGAACTGTGGAAAAACATTCGAAGTCTTGGTGTTTGTAATTATACGGAACAAAATTGTAGCATTGACCCTAATATTTTAAATGATTTCTTTCTTTCAAATACTTCAGCCTATAATGATAACTTTCAGTGTAGTGCTTGTCAGTTTTGTGACGCCAACAAATTCTCTTTTTCCAATGTGAATGAGAATGATGTTATAAAATCTATCATGAAAATTAAATCAAATGCTCTTGGGCATGACGGTATTTCATTAAGATATATCAAAATCATGTTACCCTATATAATTGGTCCCCTAACACATATCGTTAATCACTGCTTTACAACCTCATGTTTCCCACAATCATGGAAACTAGCTACTGTTATCCCCGTTCCTAAAATAAATTCTGCTACTACCTTGAGTGATTATAGACCAATTAGTATTTTGACCTCTTTTTCTAAAATTTGTGAGTCCCTTATGGCTAATCAGATAAATCAATATCTTTCAGCAAACAAACTTTTATCTCCATACCAATCGGGTTTTCGAACTGGACATAGCTGTGCGACTGCAATGCTGAAAGTTATCGACGATATTCGAATGTCATATGATGAAGGACATCTTTCACTTCTTTGCCTTTTAGACTTTTCGAAAGCATTCGACTGTGTTAATCACTTTATTTTAGTTAAAAAGCTCAAGCTACTCTTTGGTTTTAATGATAATGCTTTAACCTTAGTAGGAAATTATCTTGAAGGTAGAATGCAGAGAGTAAAAATTTGTGATCTTTTTTCTGATTATAAGAACACAAAATCAGGTGTACCTCAAGGATCAATTCTTGGGCCCCTGTTATTCAGTGTTTTTATTAATGATATTTTTACGGTGTGTAACAACGTAATGATGCATGGTTATGCCGACGATATTCAACTATATTCTTCTAACCGCGTTGGACTAGTTGAAGATTTATGTTATAGATTAAATGAAGATCTCAACGCAATTTCCAACTGGTCGTCTAATAACGCTCTTTGCCTAAATGAAAAGAAATCGTATATTCTTCCAATTTCTAAAGATAAAATTGACCTCACTAATATTCCACCGATATTTTTAAACAATAATAGGCTAGAAATGGTTGCTAAGGTTAAAAATTTAGGTTTTTACGTCAATTCGAAGCTCTCCTGTTCTGACCATATAAATAATGTTGTCAAGCGCATATATTTCACTCTGCGCTGCCTACGGCTTTCCTCACAATTTGTTCCCATTGAGACTAAGAAGACACTTGCTGTTCTTTTAATAGTCCCCTTAATAACATATTCCGAATTGGTTTATAGTAATCTTGATTCACAATCTTCGCACAAAATCCAAGTTGCCTTTAATAATGTGACAAGATATGTGTTTGGCTTAAGGCGCTTTGACCATGTATCCCAAATAAGTAAAGAAATTTTGGGATGTAGCATTATTAACTATTTAAACGCAAGAAATTGTTTGTTTTTGCATAAATTAATACATAATAGGACTCCATCTTACCTCTATACTAAACTACGCTTCAGTATTTCAAACCGAACTGGCAACCTCATTATACCGAGATTTAATAATTTAAATTCAAAACGGCTATTTTTCGTCAACGCCATTAAACTTTGGAATTCATTACCGGTTAGCATAAAAGCTACTGTTAGTGCGAATAACTTTAGGCTTTCTTTAATGTCATACTATTCAAACATCTAACTATTACTACTATTTATTAATTATCATACAACACTTATCACTTTATTGTTTTATTTCATGTTAACTACTGTTTTTCTTTATTCCTTATGTAATTGCTTAAATTCAAATTTAATCCAACCAAAATTTAATTCATTCATAAAACTTATTATACATTGCTAGTATTTGCTAGCGTTTTTTTATATAGTTTTTGTTTTATATTTTTATCTTATATATATATGTGATTTGTTGATTATGTATATTATTTGTTGTACTATAAAAGATGTTACTTTATCTTATTGTACTAACAAGTGTCAAATAAATAAATACAAAAATACAAAATACAAATACTATTCAATTAGTTATTTAATTATCTCGCAAGTAAAATATAAATATGCAAATTATTGTAATGATGCGTTCCCACGGCTGGGGTCGGCTCGCAGGACCCAGGTATCGTTCCAAATAATTTATTATTTGGAGCGCTAAATCAAACTCGTTAACAATAAATGTGTATTGACAAATTATCTCTTACTTTATACAATGCCAAAGGGATACAACTTAGGTTAATTATTAACTATTCAATTAGTTATTTAATTATCTCGCAAGTAAAATATAAATATGCAAATATTTGAATTCAAGTAGTCAATATATATATTAACATATATATGAATATTACTTTATAGTGACACGAAATATTATAATACTTATTCGACTACCTTGTGGTACGCTGGATGTAACTAAAATCTGTTTGGATAAGGTACCTTAAAATTCTATGAATTGAGACCTATCGTGGAGATATTACTTTAGCCAATTGACCAATGATCCTAAGATACAAACCTTTTCCAATTTGGAAGCCAAGATAGCATGATCGATACGATAAAAAGCTTTGCTAAAATCGGTGTATATTGCCTCAACTTGATGTCCTTTTTCCATTTTACTTAAAACATCAGAGATCATAGTCATTAGATTTGTTGTGGTTGATCTACCTTTACGGAAACCATGTTCTTATTCATTGAGTAGAGGATTTATAATAGATGTTAGTTAAGGCCATACAATTTTTCGAACAATTTTGGAATAGTCGTTAATATGGCGATTCCTCTATAATTTTCAACAGACCTTTTATCGCCATTTTTATATATTGGTGTTAGGTGTGATATCTTCCAATACGATGGAAAAAATCCTTGGAGCAGGGATTTGTTAAATATTATATATAAAGGCATGATAAGTGTGTCTAAATGTCGGACTAGTAAGTGCGGGGTAACAGGTCTGGACCGAGTAATTTATTAGGATCAATTTCTTTAATCGCATTGGATATCTCATCACGCGTTAGTTGGCTATGATTAATTACACTGTGCGACAGCCAAAATCGGGATGGGATGAAACCAACGGGGAAAGTTATAACAATTGGTCAAAAAAAAGTTATACGTGTCCCGGCGTTTCACTGGGTCTCATCTAGGAAACGAGATATATATATTTAAAGTTACTAAGTATCGTATAGGGGAATTTGTCACGTTTTAGACTCTTTTGTTTGACATAACTCGAAAACCACTAGTCCGATTTTACTCAAACAAATTTAAAAAATTAAGAATTACAATTTCTTAAATATTTTATATAAAGTTTTGCTACATAAGCAACAGTTTTGTAGTTATAAATAAATGTATAAAGAAAAAAAATATTTTTTGCCTAAAAATTAAATTTTTTTTTTAAATTCATAAAAAATCCAAAACGGAAAAAACTGTCAAGTCCTATAACTTTTACGCAAAGTCACATAACCTTTAAACAAAATGAGACATACATCATGAAAATCAATGTATGTGTTTCACTTTTACTCAAAATTAAGTAAAGGTATGAATTTCAAAAATTTGCTCGAGATATGCTCAAAATTCCTTGGAAAAAACGTTGATGACTTTTTTATGATTCTCAGAATTAAAAAAAAACGAATAAACAAAAGGTTAGTTCATTTTTATGAAGTGCACTTTTTTAATTATTTGGGGTTTCCGTAGTCTACCTGCATGATTTTTTTACACAAATTGCACACACATTTATGAGTGGTTCATCGAAAAATTTAAAACGCACACGTGCTGAATCAGGTATATAGCCATTCTTAAAAGATACGCCGATTCATAAGATTCATTAAGATTCGATTCATAAGTACCTGTCAGTAAAATATTTAAACTTACGTAGTATTTATAGGTGTTCATTGATAGATTTTTGTTATTCAACAAGTGTCTCCGAACGCGTAAAGTACGGTTTTTTTTTTAAAGTGACGAAAAAGTAATAAAGTATAAAATCGAAATGAGTGGAAATTCCAGAAAATCTCAATTTATTTTGTTACAATTCTGGCAAAAGAGCTTTTTCAACAAATACTGGATTACTTACTGAGCAAGTGGAGCGCGCTTTTAAACTTAATTTTGATTCCAGAATAATTCGCGGCGTTTCGTGGGTCCCAGACAAAATTTGTAAAACGTGCTACAATGGTTTTAACATTTGGATCCAAGGGAAACGCAGTTCACTTCGTTTTGGTGTACCAATGATTTGTAGTGATCCAGGAGAGCACAATTCCGACAACTGTTATGCTTGTGCAAACAAAATAAGTCAAGTAAATCGTAAGGGCCTTAAACAAAGAGTTTACATCTCTGCTAAAAGTGCACAAAGACCTCTTCCGCATTCGGATGAAATACCAATTCCACCGCTTCCAAGTCCTGACAGAGATACTTATTTTTCTATTAAAACAATGGATCAATCGGATTTCACCTATGAACCAACACCAGAAGCCGGCCCATCGAACAAAATAATTCCAATATCACAAGCAAGATTGGACAAGATTGTTGCAGAATTAAACTTGTCCCAACGTGAAGCAGAAAAACTTGCAAAGTTTTTGAAAGAAGGCAACAATTTGGAGCCTAATGTCAAAGTCTAATAAGTCTAATAAGTTTATGCCTTTAATCGATTTTTATGACCTATGTATTTATGTAATAACCTGATATTTTTAATTTTACGTGTTAATAATATCCAAATTCATTGAAACAAAACCTTCACTTAATTGTGCATAAAAGCGAAACGCTTACATCGATTTTCATGATGTATGTCTCATTTTGCTTAAAGGTTATGCTACTTTGCGTGAAAGTAATAGGACTTGACAGTTTTTTCCGTTTTGGATTTTTTATGAATTTAAAAAAAAATAATTTTTTAGACAAAAAATATTTTTTTTCTTCATACATTTATTTATAACTGCAAAACTGTTGCTTATGTAGCAAAACTTTATATAAAATATTTAAGAAATTGTAATTATTAATTTTTTAAAATTTTTTTTTGAGTAAAATCGGACTAGTGGTTCTCGAGTTATGTCAAGCAAAAGAGCCTAAAACGTGGCAAATTCCCCTATACGATACTTAGTAACTTTTAATATATATATCTCGATTTTTAGATGTGACCCAGCGAAACGCCGGGACACAAATAACTTCTTTTTTACCGATATAACTTTCCCCGGTAGTTTGAGCCCTTCCCGATCACTGACCCCTTCCATTTGTCGCACAGTGTTATAAGCCAAATTCCTGAAAAGGGAGGGAGACTATAAGTATTACTTGTGAAGGCACAGAAAACCTCTTTAAAATAGTCTGCATATAAGTTGCTGATTTACTGAGGGCTGGAGGAACTGACATTACCTTTAAACATAGAAGAAGGATTGGCGCTAGATTTTCGCTTCATGTTAACGAAGTCAAAAAATTTTTGTGGCTCTTGGACAATTTTCTCTCCGATAAGGTTAGTGTACAACTCGTACGCTTCTTCTGATTTGATAGAGAACTCTTTGGATAGCTCTTAATATCTTAGCTTCATGTCATCGCTTACATTATCGGTGGTTTTGAGAAGTTTGTAAATTTTGTTTCTCTGGTTCCTCAAAAATCTGAGATTTTGGTCTAGTCTCCGCTCTAGCCTAGGCTCCGAAATCTTATTCTTTATCTTTATTTTTGGCACATAATTTTTGATAGCAGTAAAAATGTGCTGATAAAATCTTGAGACAGTGCTGTTTAAATCTATGTTGGATAGAATATTATTCTAGTTTAGAGCATTTATGTAACATTTTATACTTTCGTAATCCGCGTCGAGATAATCGTACGCAATGGAGTTATGATAAGACTGGGTAAAAATTATGTCGTTGGTAGAGAAAATAACTGTTAAAGGCCTGTTTCCAGCTCTTCAGTAAAGCAAATTTTTCATATAAAAAACTGAAAAGTAATCAAAAAGAAATTTTCTTTTTTCAAAATTACTTAGAAGTGAATCCAGCTCTTAAGAAAAAATTTTTTATGTGTACTACTTTTTTTCAATGAAAATCAGGCACAGAAACACTGTGACTGAAAAGAAATATATGCTGGAGGCATTGTTTCTTTAAGTAAAGTTGTGACAGTATCTTTGCAGATATATTTATTTTTATTTTTCTTAGCTATAGTTTGGTGATTGTTTACGAAAATGATGATATAAATGCATGTAAGGTAGAGGTAACGCAGAGTTTATGCAATCCATGCAAAAGAAAATATTTAACAAACTCAAAAATTATTCAAATCCTATACTCGAGTAGGAATAAGGTCGAATACAATAAAAGATACAGGAAATAATACCCTTACAAATAAATTTTTTCTTATATTTAATGCCATTCATACAGAAAAAATCTTTAAAATCGTTTAAATTGCATGTGTAAGCCTTGATATAAATGCCTGAAAAAATCTTTGTTTCGTAAACTAAAATTAATCCAGCGTAACGGAAATTAAATTCGGTTAATAAGATACCATAGCATTATATGGTAAAAGTTATGCAACTTTGGTCAGTAGCCTAGGCTGCTAATGTAACAACAAAGAAGATAATGTAAAGAAGTAATACCAAAGAGTATAAATGAGTAGAAGAGGTCCAGCCACTCAATGTTAAATTTTTCTCCTTAATCTCGGTGAGGTGCGCAAGAGATGTCCTAAAATTGAAGCGCAGCTGCAGCGGCAGAGCGATGTCGCTTTGCAGCCAATTTCGAAAATCTCTTTTAGGACTAGAGAGATTTCGAATTAGAAATTAAAATGTGTGCGCACAAGCGAGCTAGAAATATATTGCCTTGCTGGTTTCTTGCTTCCTTTTATGATCCCAATAGAATCGATTCAAGGTCTTATTATAGAAAAAAAAATGTTTGTTTACATTTTGTTTTCTATATTTTTAATAACTTCGCCTGTGTGCACAAGGGAGCAAAAAGATTGGTTTTTTTAATGGCCTTGCCTGTTTCTTCCTATTTGAATATAAATCGCATTGTTGTCATTCTTATTACATTTGGCTACATTTGGTAAATTGCAAGATTTATGAAAGAAATGAAGCAAAGCAGATTTCTTGCAATTTACCAAATGTAGCAAGTGTCAATGCGTTGCCAAATTTATTTCTTCTTAATAGCTGGAAATTTTTGTTCTGATTTTTTTGTAGCTAGGTATATTTTGATTTTCATATTTTGATTTTCAGATATTTCATTAGCCGAATAGAATACGGATTTCTGATTCGGCTAATGAAATAATTATTGCTTAGTAATGACTTCAACAAATGTTTGTTCATTAACAGAACAAAAGAATGCCCTTTACAAATTTTTCCTATTATTTATTTAGAATATACCTATTAGAAAATTTAAATTAAATTAAATTTATATTAAGTGTTGTCCATATTTTTATATTTATTTTAAAAATTATACAAACCAACACCAAATATATTTCTCTCAAATCTGAAAAGGAGAACGGAAATTGATTGCAAAGTATTTCTTTAGATAACTTTATATATTTTGCGTTATTCAAATTATTATATTAATTAAAAAAATAATTATATACAAACCACCACCAAAAATATATCTTCCAAACCAGATAAGAAGAGATAATAAAAGATCTGAAAAAAATAATTATATACAAACCACCACCAAAAATATATCTTCCAAACCAGACAAGAACGTAGCAGATGCAGTTGCTGATGCATTAAGGTTTTTAGGTAATTAAAATAAAATTCCAAATAAATTTCAATGTTAATCTTATTATTTAATATAATACTTACAAACTATATGGCTTATTATATAATATAATAACGTACAAACTAAAATGAATTCTTATTATATAATATAATACATTAAGAACTAAACGAAAATCTTATTATATAATATAATATGTTACAAACTAAATGAAAATCTTGTTATGTAATATAATATGTTACAAACTAAATGAAAATCTTATTATTTAATATAATAACTTACAAACTAATTGAAGCGGCAAACATTTTAATTTAATTTCATCGTATGTAAATAATCCTAAGCTAACAACTTAACCTAATAATATTTACAAAATATTTACAAAAAATTACAATATTTACAAAGTATTTACAATTTGCAAAATTTACAAAATATTTACAGAATTTACAAAATTGAACCAAATTGAATAGAATTTTACATTGATTACAATATTTAGGAATTATTTACAATATTTACAAAACTAAACAAATTTTTATTAAATATTAATACAATATTAATATTTACAATATTTACAAAAAGCTTCTGTTGGTCAAGAGAGATTTGTTTTGATAAAAATTAACTAAAAGATAAAACCAAAAAGAGAAGATAGAAAATTTTGAAAAGTTTTAATATGCGTTTTCGTTTATTTGTTGGGAGCAGGGAACATACCGAACGTTCCGAGAAGAGTATACTCTGAGTGTGCTCGGAAAACTCTGAATTAATAAAATATCAAAACAGAACACCAATTGTTAAGGGTGTCACTTAGTATTTTGTTTCGGTCGTTTTAACAAATTAAATAAATATATTATATACAAATACATAAATATTAAATATAAATATATTACGTGCTCGGCCATTTGATTGAGAACACGTAGAGTAACGTCGAGAACGCTTTCACCGTGCTACGAGTGTATACAAAAACACCATTAATGTACGAGCATGGTGTTTGCTAGTTCTTGCTCTGCTCCCAACAAATAAAGGAAAACACGTAATGAGTCTAACGAGGACAAAGCTGAAAGGGGTATTGTTATTAACACGTTCGCTGCCAAAATAAAATTTTACATTAAAAAAAATATTTACAATATGTACAATATATTTACATGGTAATACAAGCAATTTATTAAAATATTTACATGTATTCCAATATTTGCAATATATTTACAAAATGTACAATATATTTACAAAATATTTACAAAATATTTACAAAATATTTACATAATATTTACAAAATATTTACAAAATATTTACAAAATATTTACAAAATATTTACAAAATATTTACAAAATATTTACATAATATTTACAAAATCTTTACAAAATATTTACAAAATGTACAAAATATTTACAAAATATTTACAAAATATTTACAAAATATTTTTCAAAATATTTACAAAGTATTTACAATATTTACAAAATGTTTATAATATTTACAATATATATATAATATGTACATATATGTGATGGGTGGTAGCGAACGTGTTAAAAGAAAGTGTTTGTGAGAAATACTACGAAAAAGCTTTCAAACTAGTAAAAGAGCTCTTGAAAGCAGTGGTTGGTTCAAAAAAGAATCGAAACTCAAAGAAAAAAACTTAATGAAAAATAAAGGCCCAAACATAATAGCCTCGAGTTGGCTGGTAATGTCAATTTTTATACGAATGCATAGAAATGATGCGTACAAACCACAACAGCTCAAGGCAGCTATTTAATTTTCGTTAATACAAATGTCAAAAGTGTTTATGACTAATTCAAGTCATGCAAAATAAAATCCAATCGTCAACTGAGTCGGTTGTTGCTCAAATCAAAGATTTTGATTTTTTCAAGTTTTCTGGCAAGTCTTTCAAATCGATTGTGCTGTGTATGGTCAAATCGTTTGATAAGCTGTCAACATACATATTTTTAGCTGTCGTTTGTGAAGAAAATTCTACAATTGTTTTTTAACTAATAATATATATTTGACAGTTAAAGGAAAGTATTTAATTAATTAGTTTTATGATGTATGAAATTATTACTTGAATTAAAATTGTGAGCTTTAGATCAAGTATGTTTTTAAGAAGGCAACAACTTAACAAATACTTTTTAGGAAAGTATTTCAGTTAAGTTTCTAAAGTGTGTGGCCGAGACTCAATTGACAATTTGATTGAATATCAAAACAGAGCACCAATTGTCAAGGGTCAAATTGATTATTTGACAGAACTTGAGCTAGCTTTCCGTTGATATTTGACATTATCTGCAGGCAGCTTGAGCCTATTATGTTTGGGCCTTAAAGAGCTCAAGGATAAAATTGAATGTGGCAAAGTCAAGGGCGAGGAAGTTAAAAGGCCAGGCGAAAGTTAAGTTTGCCAAAAAGGAATTTTGACTTAATAAAAGTGTTAGGAATACTTTAAATACAGGCAACCAAGCAGCCATACATCCATTCACTCACTCATACACTCAAACTTTCATTCTTGGGCTAGTTGGCAGTTTTTAGGAGGCTTTTTGAAATAAACTGACGGACGGACGGACAGATAAACGGACGGACGGACGGACGGCGGATGTCAAACGTTGTGGAGAGGGCTTAGTTTTTGTGACAGTGAGACCCAATGACGAAGTTTCCAAGAAACTTCCAAAAAGAAGACCTCTAATAAATAAAAAAAACAAGAGACTCAATAGGGGTCCCAACCAATTTAAAAACTCCGCAAGGACGAAATTACCGCATTACCGCGATGTTACTTACATTGAACCTTTACTCTGTTTGATAGAAAATGGCTTTAAGATCAAAAGATTTCATTTGTATGATAGACAATTGCCAATATAAATCGAAAAATATTTTTGTGTTATTCTGTCATCAATGGTCAATAAAGGACAATTTTCTTTATAATATTAGAACAGTGCGTGAACTCCCAGTTCCATACAATAACAAAGCGCTATTGTATTAAAATGAAACTTTACGAGCTGCTCCAACCGAATAAACAAAATGCCTAATGTAGATTTATCAGATAGGTAACAGCAATAAATTTCAGCAAAGGTTTGATAGGACAGGCAGACATACATAGAAACATAGAAACAGACAGATAGACATGCATAAAAACAGACAGATAGACATATAAAGAAACAGACAGATAGACATGCATAGAAACAGACAGATAGACGTACATAAAAACAGACAGATAGACATACATATACAAGAGTATGCACACATCCAGACAAACAGACAGACTGGCATACATAAACACAAGTATACACACATACAGACAGATAGACATAGAAAGTAACACAGACAGACACCATGCATTCCGAGAGATATTCGGACAGAAATTTCAGTACCTATAAACATAATTTCGAAAAATATATTTGAAAAGGTTGATTACGAACCGTTCTTGAGAAAATTGACTTAATCATATATTGTGCAGTAAAAGAAGTGTTATACTAAAAGTGTAAAATCTAAACGAACAAATTTTGAAAAAATAAAATTTTAAATAATTATTACACAAACAGTTTTTTAGCTTTATTACTTTCATTAGTTTTGTTAACATCTGTTAAAACTCTCTTATTCTTTAAACGTTTAGCTTCATCACTAACAATTCTTTTACACATCCATCTAGAGTTTTTTCTTATTAAAACTAAAATAAGAAACTCTAGAATGCACAATCTATGATCAAGGCAATCACCTTCAACATCAAACCAATCGGGATGCGAAAGGTTCGTTTGATCAACGCAAGCTTCCATAATCCTTACTTTAAGATTTGGAAGATGACAAGTCTTTTCAAACATATTCTTGTATATTGTCAAATGCAGCTCACATATTTGGAAGAATCTGTCATCTGGATTCTTCAGAGCTAGTTTATAGTCACTGAAATTTCTTACCGAAATGAAATGCTCATTGTCGAATTGAATTTTGTCAAGTTTGACTAAATCGAATTCGCAACTTTCGCATTTGATTTTACGCTTAAGCTTCTCTCTTAAGCCATAACCGACAAAGTAACGCCCAACAGCCGTTTCAATGTCGGTTAATGGCGTTTCATCCACATCTTCTTCTTCGAATTCAGCAAATGCTTCCTCCTCTGATTCCTCCGAAGTCAATTGCTCATCCGAAGAAGTCCCTTGCACACATTCATCCTTGCAGTTGAAGTTCCAATCCAGCATGCAATCGTTATCAGTTTCGCAATTAGTATTGCGACCCTTATAACGATGGGTTAGAATCTTCATGGAAAGAAGCCTAGCTGAAAGATATTGAACTTCTCTAACTGATGGGTTAACATTATTACCCAATTGCGATCGAATAACCGAAAAATAAGATTCAATTTGGTCTTGGTTCAATCGTCCAAGCATAACAAAGGAAATATTTGGTTCTTGAAGCATATCTTCAACCAAACATAGCATTGTGTTCAATGTAAATATCAAACCCGCGATGCAGTAATTTCGTTTTCCTTGTGGAAGTTTTAATTCGGAAAGGAAAGCTATAAAGTCTTTTATTTGTTCGATTCTATTAGAATCCTTTCTGATTGGACGTCTATTTGGATTGTCGTCATCGAGGTCTGTGCCATCACAAAAATCGAAGCCCTCATTACAACGTTTGACAAACGCTAAAGTAGCTTCGGCATTCGCTTTATTGACAAAGTTCTGAAAAAGATCTTTGTCAATGCAAAAGCGAATGGCCGAAGCTACTGAATGGCTAAGGACTTCGACAGCCATACAAACCCTCATTTTGTCAAACAATTGAGGGTCAATATGCTTGTCCGTCAACTTAGGCATCATTTTTAGGCACTTGGATTGGTCAATGTTGTAGACCTCCCTTATAACTGCCCAACTTGCAACACCATTTACAGTTCCAATATTGGTGCTGTATAAAGTATTCCTAACACTTTTGAAAAGATGACAATAGTCGTACATCACGTACACTTTATTTGTACCTACCAAAAAGGAATTTTGTTTGAAACGGTCTGTCAACGTAGAAAAACATTTTTGATTCGCCTGACCTTGGTCACTTATTACCACCCTCAATCTAAGTCCACAGTCAAAAATACTTTTTGCTACCTCCATCAGCCTCGCTGTAACTTCCTCCCCAGACATTCCCTTCTCTGTACAGTAGAAGCTGTGGACGTACTTCCAGTTGTCTAGTAAGCCCTTTACCATGAACACCATTAGTGTACTGGCAAGGGCTTTGGAACGGCGTCCTCCTCCCAGGTCAACGAAGCCGTCAATCTGGTCTTCTGATGGATTGAATTGTAATTCCTTTCGGAGAACTACTTCATCCATCAGAAGAGCGCAGTTTCGGGCTTCTGGCCGCATTTTTGCGGCCATACTTCGTAGGTTCTGAAGAACCGAAGTGTTGAACCCTGGGAGGATTATTTTAACCGGTCGCCAACTGTACAGAGAAGAACGACTGGGGAGATGGAAATCCAACTGCTGCCGCATGAATTGATAAGCCTTCGACGAGACAAAGTTGATACATTGAGCGATTTCCTTAACGGAATCGCTATATCTATGACAACTTTGTCTCGTGATCAGGCTTGCAAATTCTTGGGCAGCAGTTAGAGGTTTACTTTCGGTAGCAAAAGTATTCTTTTCATCCTCAAGCTCTTTTATTTTTTTTTGAAGAATTAAGTTTTCTTCTTTGAGCTTGTAGATTTCTTTTTCAAACCCATCAGTCCTTGTCTTAAGCTCTTGTTGAAATTTTGAAGCTCGCTTCATGTGGTAGTCTGCAAGCTTGCAGAACTTGTGACATTTCTCACAAACAGTTTCTTTTTCAATAACTTCTTCCAAATTAATGGATCCGAAAGCAATTTCGCCCTCGTTGAAGTCATTTAGAAAAAATTTAGGAAAAGCCATTTTATTTAATCTCTGTTGACCAACAGAAGCCTTATCAAAATGTTTGCCGCATATGTACAAATTTTTTAAATTAATATTTTGCAGGTTGCAGGTTTCGATCCAGGCCTGTCTTCTCACGGGATCTGAGGGGAATGCATAAATGGGCATTTTATTCGAGCTTCCCTCACAATTTTGTATTATACATTTGCGTATGTACGGCTTTGTGCATTGATGTGCATAAAGCACGGGCATGTCAAGGCTAAGCTCATCTGTATTATCTAATGTATGATAAAATTTAACAAAACAAGAAAATTAGTAAAACGTTATTTAAAGTCTGGATTTATTAAAATCTAAACTGACATTTTTAACTTTTTACCGAATAAAATAATTTTGGCCGCCTAAATCGGTCAAATAGCCCAATGTGCGCTACTAATCGACATTTTTTGCAATATTGATATTTACTACTTTTTAATGTCTTTAATTATTTAAACTGTTTAATGGGTCGTACAGGGTTAAAATGAAATAAAAGACTTGAATAGAAAATATTTACAGAATTTACCTATTTTGACAATTTCATCGAAACCGCTTGGACCATTTTCGAGATTAACAAACATAAACAATAAACAAACAAACAAATATTGCTCGTTTAATAATGTAAGATATTTCAATATTATTTTTTTATCCAATGTATGTTAATGCATACTAAGTTTTTAAATTTTCACCAATAACATTGTTATATCTTGAAAACTATAGAAAATCTTAGTACACTGAATTTTGAATTTCGACGCAAATATCGTTGTTTTTTTAATATATTTTATTCAATCTTCTTTTGTCTAAGAGTTTAATTAAAGTACTTGAAAAGTATTGTTGCAACAGTACCGTTAGACATGGACTTAAATTTTTAATATTTTTTAAAAATGATCCAAAAATCTCTTCATTAAAAAATGGCGCAAAAGTTGTTTTTGTTGTAAAAATAATAAAAAGCGAAAATAGCAATTTTTATACTCTGTAATATTTCATTTTTGCATAACTTATTAATTTTTGTAGTTAATTATGTAGTGAAGTAATTATATAATTTAGTAATTAAAAACAAATTTAATATATTTAGATAATTCCGTCCATTTTTACTAAAAAAAATCACGAAACGTTTTATAGAAAAATTTAAAAAAATAAAAGTGTTTTTGTCTAGTAATATTATTATGAATGAATTGATGATATGTTATGAATTTTTATTTATGAAATATGAATGCATGTAAGTAATTATAATTATAAGTAAGTAATGTAATTATAATACATGAAAGTGTGCACGACATTTTTTATAAAAGTTATTTTAATAATATCTTTTAATAAATTTCTTTCTTTGAAATCTTTTAATCAATAATATCTTTCTTTAATAAATTTTTTCAAATTCACTGGAAAAAATTTTACTAGCAGAAAATTTTTAAAAAAATGTCATGCCATATTATATTTCGTAAATTTTTCGTAAAAAAAATAAGGTTTTTTATTTTATTTACTTACCAAGGCAAAGAGTAGGAATTGCACCCAATTTTAATCTTTTTAAGCCCACGCAGGACGAATCGAAGTGACGAACACATACTCGTGAATTCGAGTTGAGCTGCGAACTTTGCACTTCTAAATTTTTGCACCACTTCGCCATTAGTTCCGGCTGATTTTCCGGAAATCTAAATAAAGTTATTCCAGGGCCAGCCTTGACTCCCAGACAACTTTTAACTATACAGTTAATTGAAGACATGTCTTTATTAAAACAATAGCACGATACAAAATAAAATCACGGCTGATTATTTTAAAAATAAAAGCTGATCGATTTTTATTAACGGGAATGCTCACGATGTAGCTTGTTTGCCTTTCACAACGTCAATGACGACAATTGCAAGTACAGCCACTTGCAATACATCTTGCAGCTTTTTTGGCAATTCTAACAAGCATTTCCTAGATATCGTTTACAGAAAAGCGAACACAAAAGCTGCAAGATCTATTGCATGTGGCTGTACCAATATATCTCGCAACTTTTCTGTACGCTTTTCTCTATCCGTTAATAGGAGTGATCATGAATATAAATGAACATAAATGAATATAATAATTTGAATAACGCAAAATATATAAAGTTATCTAAAGAAATACTTTGCAATCAATTTCCGTTCTCTTCTTTTCAGATTTGAAAGAAATATATTTGGTACTGGTTTGTATTATTTTTCAAATAAATATAAATAATGGACAACACTAAATATAAATTTAATTTATTTTAATTTTCTAATAGGTACCTATATTCTAAATAAATAATAGGAAAAATTTTAAAAGGGCATTCTTTTGTTCTGTTAATGAACAAACATTTGTTGAAGTTATCTGAAAATCAAAATATGAAAATCAAAATATACCTAGCTACAAAAAAATCAGAACAAAAATTTCCAGCTATTAAGAAGAAATAAATTTGGCAACGCATTGACACTTGCTACATTTGGTAAATTGCAAGAAATCTGCTTTGCTTCATTTCTTTCATAAATCTTGCAATTTACCAAATGTAGCCAAATGTAATAAGAATGACAACAATGCGATTTATATTCAAATAGGAAGAAACAGGCAAGGCCATTAAAAAAAACCAATATTTTTGCTCCCTTGTGCACACAGGCGAAGTTATTAAAAATATAGAAAACAAAATGTAAACAAACATTTTTTTTTCTATAATAAGACCTTGAATCGATTCTATTGGGATCATAAAAGGAAGCAAGAAACCAGCAAGGCAATATATTTCTAGCTCGCTTGTGCGCACACATTTTAATTTCTAATTCGAAATCTCTCTAGTCCTAAAAGAGATTTTCGAAATTGGCTGCAAAGCGACATCGCTCTGCCGCTGCAGCTGCGCTTCAATTTTAGGACATCTCTTGCGCACCTCACCGAGATTGAGGAGAAAAATTTAACATTGAGTGGCTGGACCTCTTCTACTCATTTATACTCTTTGGTAATACATCCTCAAAATAGTGTACTTTCATTCCCTAGTCTACTTAACATGCATATTCTCGGGGTAGAAACGAATACTTATTTTCTTCTGAATTATTCTGATAATATTATAGAATGCTAACCCATTTCATTTCATAAATGCACCAACATTAAGATTTCAAAAAGGAAAAACTCTGATTAAGGCTCCTGGAAAGAGTCGTGAGCACTGTTTTTAGGAGATCGCGAGCTACTTATTTATAATAATCTAGAGCTTTTATGTTAGGTAAATACTGTAGACATCTGTGGATCCTTTCAGTTAATAAGAAATCTTTTTCCTCCGGTTCGTTAAATAAGCCCTTTTTTAATGGAGTCTCCACATGAGGTACATACTTTCGTTAAATAATTACATTGTATTGTAATTGCAATAATAATGAATTGTGGCAGTTGCGACGAACATAAGAAAAAAACACTTGCCCACTTTTTAGCACTCTCCTCGTCCTAGCCAGGTTTCGATTGAGTACGCAAGGTAAGCCTTTTTAGGCAATTTAGGGGAACTTTATAACTACAAATAGACTACAAAATAAACAACCTACTGGTTTTTCTTAACCACACTAGACTAAGTGTCATTTAATTCTTCGGGTGTGTTATACACCTAAACTGACAGGTAGTTGGTGATTATAGTAGCAAAATATCGCAATAGAGGTAATTAGATATCGCTGATCGCTAGTATCATCATCAGAGAGAGAACAGCTTGAGTGCATTCAAATGACGTTTAGAGTTTCACGTCAATATACGAGATACGAATATGCGCTTTGCATTAAAGTAAACCCAGATTATCCGAATAGCCTACATGTAAGGCTACGTGAATACATGTGCCAATCGCTACAGACAAAAATGCTATAGAGTAAGGTTGCAGACAGAGTGAAAGCCGATTCAGGCAGGCAGGCAGATAGTCGCAGGCAACTAAAAACATAAAAGTCATCATGGCTTTATTTCTCTCTAGTTTCATTGCAGGTTACTGCCTGAGCCTGCCTGCCTGCCTGCCTGCCTGTCCGAATCGGCGTTTACTCTGTTTGCAAAATAAGGCTGCTCGCAGAGTAAACACCGAACCAGGCAGGCGCAGGCAATGCACTGCGAAGAAACGAGATAGAAATAACTTTTTCTCGCTTGTTCACATAGTTTTCCTGCGCCTGCCTGCCTGCTTCGGCGTTTACTCTGCGGGCAGCCTAAGAGCACTCGTGATAACGAACGTCTACGACACAAGAATGCACAACGAAGCGAGATATTAGTAACATTCGCAAGAAAATTCATGCTCTTACGTTCATTCGCTCTATGAAAAATATCTTAAATGCAGCTCTCAAAGTAAAAAGAAAACGCTAACGAGAATATTATATCGTACGTATTTATTGCATTTTCGATTCGTGGCTGGCGGATTAACGTAAAGCGTCTGAATGTGATGAAAAAAAGCTTTCATGATATTTGCTGTGCGACTTTTGAAGTACCTATTTGTCGCGGATATTTATGTATGGGTCCGCAAAAAATTAACTAAATGGAAACAAACAGGAACAACAACAAAGTGGAACGCGTTGCTAGAGAACGGCAGGGAGGTATAAAAATATATATATTGAGTTGTCTTCATTGTATTCATTGTCTGAATGCTGCCTTCGTATTCATTCGCAAACCGTTGTTTACGAGCTTGAGCCGTATGAATGCATTCATTTCTGTGTGCGATTGTAGCTGATGGCGATTGTTATACGAATAGCAAAAATTATGAGAGTTCTCATTCGAATCTCTGATCACCATTCAAATAAACCAAAAAAATCAGCTAAATATTCTGCCAAAATAAAAATAAATTATTTATTTTTGTGAGATGTCAAATTTGCATTCATACTACTTATTTCTACTTAAGAAATATATTCAAATATTTCTTAAGTAATTACTTGAGAGCTGGATAGAGGCCTTAAGGCTGTATGGTGAACAGTGTTATTAAATAAATTTTCTGCTTCAGTACATGGACTAACATCACTTCATTGTACGAGTTTGTAAAGATAAGGTCCAACCATCTGCCATTTTTATTTTGTTCAGAAGAAACTTGCTGCAGATCGTTGGCATAAAGGTACTAAATAATGAGAAATCTATGGCATTAGAAAGGTTAACAGGAAAAAGATAGTTGTCATTTTCATCAATGACAAAAGAGATATTTGGACGGTTGAAGTCACCAAGAATAACAACCTTATCTTCCTCTTTAAGAGTGGATGTAAAGGAGGACAGTTTTTTACATAGCTCGTTGTTACCTATGTACATAAAAAGAGTATTTCCTGAACAAATTTTAATTATGCAGAGATCAAAAATTTAAGCTCACTTGAAAGCTCTAGAAAGACCAATTGAGGAGTAGTCCCGATCGTTTCTTAAGACAGTCCAATTACTGTCAAGAATTTCCTCATTATTGACGGTATCATTTAACCATGTCTCAGTGAATACTAGAATATTGAAGTGACATGATTTGACGTCAACATAAAGTTTATTTAATTTGCTTCTCATGCCGCCACAGTTATGGTAAAATATATTGTATTTAAGAAATGGGAGTTAGGGACGATTATATTGTTGTTGGTCCTTACGCGAATTTTCAAGAAGGGAGATTTGTTTAGTCCTAACGTGAGCACCATAGGTATCAAGATTCACCTTGACTTGATCGATCGTCACGCCGAGTTGGTCGTAAAAACGAATAAATAAGTTAAGCACGTCATCAACATCGGTAGGCAGACCTTATTGCTGAATTAAAACTTTAAGATTAGTTTTGGTCGTGCCTTCAATGCATGTTTAATAAGGGGCTTTGTGTATGTAGGCGAGATGCAGATGAACGTTATTAAATACACTGCTCTCTCTAAGGCGGGAAAGAGCATATCTACTCTAAGTGTCTGCGCAAGAATTTAACGTTAATTTGACTCTTGGTGGTAGTCGAGAAGTGACTTTGACTGCCAGGTTGGTGCGAGGTCTCAATTATAATTGAAAGGTTTATTAGGGTTATAAGTATTTGTACTAGCTATTGAACTAAAGTTATTGTTATGAAAATTATTATTATTAGAATTATTATTCATTGAATTATTATTATTAGAAGTATTATTAATTGAATTATTATTATTAGAATTATTGTATAAAAGTTGGAATTGAAATTAGTGACGGTACAAGGCTGAAAATTTAACGTAGAGTTAGAGTTTGAGTGTGAATTAGATTTAAAGTTAGAGTTGAAAGGAGAGTTGTAATTACAATTAAAATTTTAATTAGAATTAGAGTTAGAATTATTCCTAGAATTATTACTGGTAGTTTTTCTTGTGTAATTATAAGGCTTGTTATTGGAATTAGAAAATCTATAATTCCCGTTGCTGGATGTACGTGTCATCGGTTTTTTTCCATTCGGAAACTATCCACTCGCCATGCAACACACTGTCTCCAGAGGAGTTCAGGAACATCCACGCATATTCAGTTGGGTATTAAGTCTAAAACTGTGAAATTTAATGGCCTTGGAAGAAATCTTCCGGTAGTTAGAAATTGCGATACCGAATTTATTTCCAAAGTAATTTCGCATCCAGGATACGCATGTTTTAACTGCTATGCCCTTTATAAACAATTTAGTTTTAAAACTTTCGTTCACGTTTTTTAATTTTTTTGATCCTGCTATCCCATTCATTGACTTTATTATATAAAATTTAAATGAGTGGATCTGGCTGATAAGGTGTAGGTAGAGGTTTGCTAGAAGCTGATTGAATTGCAATGTCCACATCATTGCGTATTAATTTAATACTGTCACGTATATCTTGCATTGATTTAGAATTTTTCGATATATTAAAGTTATTATAAATCTCTTTTTTTATATTACTTATCGCGGTTTCGATGTAAGAGTTTTTGTTATTGTCGCTTGCAAGTTCCGTTAATAGTTTTATGTTTCTCAATATATTTTTTATATGTTCTTCAATGGTGTTAGTCGAAGCCTCTAAAGTGGAACTAATGTCTTCAGATATCTGAGTCACGTTATCGAATTTAGCCAATTGTTTTGATGTCTTATTAAAAAATAGTTTGTTTTCAGATAACAAACTAGCAAAAGAGTCATTAAGGCACTTGATTGCGAGCATTATTTGAGAAGGGGAGATTTATCTGCACTCGTCACAGAAAAACAAAAAGTTAGCTGCATATTCTTGTACGCAGTTAAGGCTTCTTTTCGATAAATCAATGCAATTGAAGTGAAAAGATTTAGCACAAAGCCCATTGCAATTGATTGTCCTTAGACGTGCAATTATTTTTACCACAAGGCATTTTAAAACAGAGTTTTTTTTTGATTTATTTTTTTATTTTATTGATTCTAGGTTAGCAAAAAAATGTATTTGAACTTGGTTAATTGCTTGAATAATGTGTTTTCCTAATTGCTGTTATTTATTGTATTCGGTATGTTGTTGGTTTTTTATTTTATTTTTAGGGTTTTTGCATAAAGATTTTTTTTGGACAGAGTTGCAGAATTGCAGTCTGGTATAGTTTGCTTTAATTAATCGTTACAAGGTCACAAAACTTGCACAGAACAATGAGTTAAGGTTTTTTTACTTTGTTTTGTATTTTTTTTTTGTTTCGTTTACATTAACAACGTTAAGTAAGCTAGCAAACGTCCGATCGGTTTGACTTCTGATTGCTGATTTTGACTTCTGATTACTGATTCTGACTTCTGATTACTAAATTTTTTGACTAAATTAAAAGCTTCTATTAATTCTTTATTTTTCACACGCGTTATACGACAATGCCATTTTCAACTTTTTTTTTAATTTACTCATGCAACCGACTCGCTAAAAGCAACTCAAAAATGTCTGCCGTGAAGGCACAATGAAAAAGAATGTGGAACCCATGTGTGGAACCACGCGCACTTCATATCGACACCTTGTGGGTGGAAAAGATAGCGAACGCTTTACCACACTCGTTGCGTTATTGTTGCTGTTGTTTAATAATATTTCAAATATTTGAATGCTTTTGTTGTTGCGAATGCGTTTTTAATTTATTTTCTGTATACCACCAAATTTTGGTAAATTTTTTATATTTTTATAAATAAATTTAGGTATTCCATGCTCAGGCTTGGATTTGAATTCAAATTCGAGCCGCCAGAGGAAACAGTACAACCTGCTCAACTTCAACGACCTGAGGTCGTTTTTCTTATCGGCTCAGCCGGTAAAACCGTTGTGTTGTGCCTTTGTTTGGCTTGAATTCAAATTCAAACCTGAGCTGGGATTTCAACTCTGAAGCGGTTAAATTTATTTTATTTTTTTTAGTTTTTGTCCTGCCTTGGGTGTCTGTGTCAGCCCGATGTTAATTATTGCCTCCATTGCGACACTTTCAAATTTGACGGCTGACACTTTTCAAATTTGCCAGCTGACATTGTTTTTTATTTCTGAGTTAATTGCTTGTTAAAGCTCTGTCATGGTATATGCTGCCAGTTTGATTGCAACCACTGTTCGACAGCTTGCTCAAACACGCACTTGCACCGACAGTCGATGTAGTCTGTTGTACAGCCGTGTCGTATAACCTAGCATGATGTGCTATTCGGCTTGCCTATGTAAATGGCAATACTCGAAACGCACCCGGTAGCTTCTGTCAACGAAATGAGCGATGGCTGGCGAACTTCGGGCCTTTGTTCTTTCTTTCGTTGATGGCTACCTGGGAGAGGCGTTCATAAAATATTTTAACCCTTGACCCATGTTTTTTTTTTAAAAAGAATTGCAGATTTTAAAACAACGCCTGAGTGATTTACTTAATCAAATTAACATCAAGTTTAAGTAAGGAAATTAAATTAATTTGTGAAATACTTGGTTTGTGAGCAGTGAATAATGAAATTTCAGTTTTAGAGAAAATGTCTAATTGCTTAGACAAAATTGATTGGATTTGCTATGTCTGCAGCAAGCATACTCATTCTGAGCATAGAGTAACGTCAACAACATGCTAAGTTCTTTTGAAAAACGAGGTGTTCATACGACAACAAACATTCATTTTTTGAATTCTCATATCGATTACTTCGAGCAACAGATTCTGATGAACATGGTGAACGATTTCATCAGACATGTGCACTAGGGGTATAACTTTTTACATTTTTCGCGAATTTCAAAAGGTACCTATCATAGCTGTATAGATCATGGAAAAATATGATAAACTGCGTCATTTCTTTTTCGTTGACGTTAAAAAAGTTCCCGCCACCAACGCGATGAAGCTTGTAGTTTATACTTTTTTATTATTTAGAATTATATATTAAACTTAGACCAAAATAACTTAATTTTTATACGCCAGGAGCGCAAAAATGTAACAGTTTTAGTGCTAATTGTTTAAGTCGATAATTGAAGTAGTTTTGAAGATGCAGGGATCTAAAGATAAAGACTGCAAATCATACATAATAAAAATGTATATCAAATTGAAGGAGGCCCTGTAATTAATGTTAGTTATTAATTCATATAATTAATATTTTATTTAAAAGTTTTTGATCTCGTTTGCGTTATTTTTCGCTCTTCATAAAATTTCTAGTAAAAATAGCTTTTTAAGTACTCAAAAAAATGTCATAACGTAGACTAAGTCATTAAAAACACTTGAAAGTAAAAACAATAAGTTTGCGATAGTAAAAAGCGTTGACAAATCTTGTCCGAGTTAAAATAATGCCTAAAGAAAATGTAATTATTGGTCGATTTAATGCCTTACTTAAGGAAGAAAAGTGCAAAACAAGAATCGTGTGCCAGCATTCGCATTAAGATCTATAAAAAGAAAAGTAGAAAAATTGATACAAAACTATCAATAATGTTTAAAACATTCAAAAAGCCGCGATTTTAATAAAATGTTTACTATAAATTCCAAAATAGGCGATCACGAATTTAGTGATAGCAATACCGACATGAAAAAAACCAGTACCGAAATAGATTATGAGCTTAATAGCAGTAATGACTCTAATTTTGAATCTGACTCAGTTAGTGAAGATATAGAATATGACTCAGTTAGTGAAGATGAAAATTACACACCTCCAGGAAGAGAAAAAATGTGAAGAAATCTTTAAATCCAGCTGTAAACCTGCTGTTAGTAACTCAAGTACATGTAAGCACAAAAAAGCTGCCAAAATTTGTAAGCATCTAGCAGAATCAGGAGTTAATATATCAACATCATCCCAAGCCGGTATATATAAAGCTGTGATGAAATCCGCTGAACGACAAGAAAATTTTTATTTAGAAACTTTGCAAAATGAATTTTGGTGTATTCACTTTGATGGGGAAAAAATAGATAATAAAGAAATTCAGGTTAAAAAAAAAATGAATGCAAAGAAATAAAATTAGCCGTACTTGTTTTGGAAAATGGTAAAGCCTTAACCTTATTTAATCGTATTAAAGATGTTTTGAATAAATTCAATTTATGGAATTCAATAAAAATGATCGTCTGCGATACGACCAGCGTAAACACTGGGGAAAAAAATGGAGTTGTAACTCTTTTGCAGAACCATTGTGTATCAATGGGTTTAGTTCCACCACAATATATTGGCTGCCAGCATCATATTCTTGATCTTGTATTAAGACATATAATGGACGAATGCTTGGAAGGGAAGGCTTCCTTGCCTAATATTTGTTATGATTTTGTTCACGAATTGATAAATAACTACGAAGATCTTAAGAAAAATTTCAAACAGAATGAAGAACGAATCAAAGTTGAACACATAAATTGGCGTGATGATATGCAGTACTTATATGAACTTGGTAAAGCTTTTACATACTATCAGAAAAATAAAAAATTTCCATACATTAACTTTAAAGCAATACCACCAATACACAATGCTCGATGGAACTCGAGAGCCATTTTAGCAATATTGACCTTTATACTTATTCCAAAATATCGCCAAAAATTTTATAACATTTGTGAGTTCGTATGTGGTCCATGGTACGATGTTTGGTTTTCCGATCATTGTTATAAAGATTTGAAAATAATTTTGAGGCTCTAAAAAAATCTTTATTAACATATATCAGGAACCATCACCGATACCGGGGCAGCAACGAAGCAACATATGTGCTGAAAGATCAATCAAAACGGTACAGGATATTTATCCGCTATGTAAATCTTCACGCACATTAAATTTGAAGTTCATTTCATATAACAAATAGTTATGTAAGAGTGTAAATGTTTGTTCAACTTTAATTTATGTAATGAAGAAAATTAATTAAAAAAAAAATTAAATATTTTTTTCTTCTTAAGGACTTTTAGAAATTTGCGGGAAATAGTGGCGGGAAGTTTTTTTGCGCAAATGACCTCAGAATATGATTTTTATGGTCCAAACATAATGGGCTACAACGTAGTTATGGGTACTAATAATGCAAAAAAAAGGTTATATCCCTAATGTGCACCTATTGAAGAACCCCATAAAGGCAAGAGAATTTATTCTCGCACAGCTGAAATATGCTGGACATTGTTTGATAATGGTATAGAATTGCTTAGAGCTAAAAGACATATAGTAAATGAATGCTTCCTCAAAACCCAAATTTGCTCTCTTCTTTGTATTTGTAGATAATATATGTAGAGCTTTCTTTTGTATGGTGATTTTGAGTAAAACTTTACGTATTACATTTTTGTTATAGGACCTACACCCTAACACTGAGTTTTATGGGACATTTTAACACCAATTCGAAATAAGTGAGAAATTAACCCTTAAGCATATTTTAAGTTTTCACTTATTTTTGGCATTCAAGTTGGTTTTTGAGCTTTGGTGTATTGAGAGACTTATAGTAAAATTTTATGGCAAATATTTTTGTTGAATATTTTAACCCGTTATATCTCTGTTTTATGGGTCTTATTAGCCCTTTATCAGAAACAGGTAAAAAAGACCCATACATTGAGGAGTTAGAGGGTTAAAATGTTCCACGAAAATGTTCCTCGTAATATTTTACATCAATGTGTTGAACACACCCTATACCATAAACGTAAGGGTCACATGGTTTCATTTGCCGATTCACTATGAGAATGTTCAAAAGGGGTGTAAATTAAACTCCCTCTAAAATAAAACTCAGACGTAAACTTTCAAAACGCCGATGCACGTATATTTTTTTTGGATCAGAATCCGTTGGCGGAACCTTGTTATTTTTTTTTGTGTTGAACAGTGTAATTTATCGATTGACTTCTTTATTTTTAAATTTTTTTTTCTCGTGAAAATCTTTGGGCTTTCATTCCTTTCAACATCTTAATTTTTTTTAATGCTTTACTATAAAATATTAATTTATTTCTTTCTATTTTGCATTATTTTTCTCTCGTGACAACAGATGTTTTCTTTCTCCACCACAGGATAGACGAGTATTACCAAATATTGCTCATACAATTGCTTATACTTTGCAAAAGTTTTTAAACTGAGTTTTTCCTGTATTTTCCACAAGTTTTGTCACTCGTGAAAACATTTCGGTGCGTCTCCACAACAGCATAAGAGTATTTAAGCTCTGTTCATAACCTTGTGATAGATTTTTTCCAACTTTTTCTGGTTCTGGTTAGTTAAGTCATTGTGTTTCAGTCATCGTAAACCGCATAAAACATTTAGGCTAAAATATATTCACAAAGCATTAATTTGGTTTCAACAGTTGTTTATATTTTTGCGTTCCACCAAATCAGTAGATTTCTCTCGACTATAACAGCATAAACATTATTTAGGCTACTCATAAATATTATTAATTGATTGTTTTGATTTTTTTTTATTGCGGTGCCTGTTGCACGAAGTACAGAAGACCTGCTAGGGGTGGGTAATCCTCCCAACGATGCCATTTGTGCCGTGTGCAATGAGACCATTCAACCTACGGACGATGTGGTTGAGACCTCATGCAATCATTGCTTCCATGCTCTGTGCTTGCAGACGTGCCTCGAAACCAAGAAGGCATGTTCGAAATTCGAAATGGAATGCAAGAAAAACTCTTAAATAATTTGTTGAATGTAAAAACATGGCTACATGTTTAAAAAAAGTGTTGTAATACCTATTAAATACCATATAGCTTAATAAAAAAAATTTAGAAATGCGAATTTCTGTGATAATAATACAAGCAACAATTTAAGAATTGACCTCGAAGATGTGCGTGAATTTCAGTTTTGTATATTGTATATCGTTACTTAAAATTCAAAAAACCATAACAATGTTTATAATTTTTTAAAGGAGAAGAAAATAAGTTTAAGTGCGATAGTAATCAAATAAATAAATGTTTTTAAACTTGCTTCTGTGTTTTTTTTATATGCATATTTGACTTATTTAGATACATATCTTTGAAATTGAAAGTGGAATATTTTTGTGGAATATAAAAATTTAAAGTGGAATATTTAGCATATTTTTTTTAACAAATAGCATATTTTTTCAAAAACCTTCTGGTCACACTGCTCACCAGTGGTTTTGGCGATATCATCGCAATGCCGATGAGGTAGAATGAGATGACACATCAGACTGTGATATTCAAGACGACATACGCCGTCGAAAACAAAAGTATTCCGAAACTTTTGATGATTTTCTTGACACAATTTTGTGCTTAAGTGATAGGCTTCGTAATTCAATATGTGAATCTGAGTTGGTTGAAACAGTGATTAGAAGTTTACGACCGGACTTACGTCATGAGTTACTTCACCTTGACATTCGCAGCATTGCCATACTACGTCGCGAGGTTCGTAAACACGAAAAAATTTTCGAAGACGTTCGCCTTATAATAGTGCACCTCTTCGACAACCTATTGCACCTCGCAATTATATAAGCTATCTCATGACGAGGATCCTCGTATGCATGAAGTTGAGCTCGAAACTAGTAAGCAAGAGATTAATGCGCTTGACCTGAGTAAATGAAAGTGCTGGAATTGCGACGAGGCTGGGCATTAGGGATATAATTTTTTGCAATTTTTGCAAATATCAAAAATACCGCCGTGAAGGGCATGAAAATATATAAAAAAAATATGGTATCACTTTTCCTCTATCGTGAAAAAAGTTTCCGCACCGAAAGCGTTGAAGTTTTGTTCTTATTTATTTATTTTATTTTTCATGTCTTATATTTTTCTTGTCTTAAATTAGTTTTTTTTGTTTGAATTCTTATATAATCTTCAAAACAAAACCATTTTTCATAAGTCTAATGCAAAAGGTTGATCAAATCGCGATATTTTAAGCAGAAAAAGTACCTTTCTTTAACTTCCTTAATTTTTCTTATCTAAGTAGGTATTATTTCTATATTATAATAAATCGCTTTCAGTGCGGAAACTTTTTTCAGTGAATCAACTTAAAAAAATGTTTTTTATTATCAGAACAACATTCCCCACATGGTACTGGACTGGTATTTTGCACTAAAAAAAGAAGTTATATCCCTACTGGGCATATATATCAAGATTGCCTAAAAACTAGGCGAATCTTTTGTTACGGCTGTGGAGCTGTGTGCCTTGAAGGCAGAAAGCTACAAACCGGATTTTTGTCACGAGTCAAGCAGACTCCAATTAAATTGTCTTCGGATGTAATTCCAACTAAATTTCTTTTGAAACCCGAGATTTCACCCTCCTTGTCTGCCTCGACTAAAACTTTGATCGATCATTCGAGTGATTCTCAACCTCTTCCTTCCACCATCAAACCGTACCATGTTCGACTTGCAGAATATCGCAAAGTACGTGATAGAATGTTTGGAAGGTCCACTGTCAGACGTCCTTCAGTTCGTTCTTCGGAAAGTATACACACGTTTTGTAAACAAATAAAATCCTTACAAGTGTTTTGTCTCAGCCATAGTCTATCAAGACTCAGATGTTCGGCCTTATGCCAATCTGCTTATTGAGAAAAATAAATACCTTTCTCTTGTAGATAGTGGTGCTACGAAGAGTTGCATTGGTGAAAATCTTGCTCAAGAACTTATCTCTGACACAACAAAAAAATTGATTAAATTAAGGGCAATGTTCGAACTGCTGACGGTCAACAACAACAGGTCGTAGGTTTGATTAGTCTTCCGATTACCTTCCATAACCAAACAAAAAACTTAAATTTCTTGATTGTCCCTTCTATCGTCCAAGACGTGATTTGCGGAATGGATTTCTGGAATTTTTTGAGCTAAAAATTCAACTAGTCCCTACCGTGAGCGAACTTTCTGCCTTAGAAATAGATGACGATAGCGTTGAGTTAAATGCCGTTCAGCGTAGAATGCTTGATTCCACTATAGCAGCCTTTCCATCATCGGAAAAAGAAGGTATTGATACTACCTCTCTGGTAGAACACGTTATTGATACAGGTGTAGCAATTAAGAAAAAATTTAAGTTCTAATCACACTATTAATTTTGTTGTTTTTGGTTTTTTTAAGAGAAAAATATTGATGAGTTATTATCGTTTTTTTTAATGTACTAACAAAGTAGACTGGTAGGTTTCTTGGATGTATATGTAAAAGAAAAAAAAAAAAATAAGCCAAAAGTGTGGCGTTAAATATGAATAGTTTTTTTGCGTTGTTTTTGGTATTTGGGGTCATTCGGCATATTCGGTTAATTTGCGGTGTACGGTTGCGCCGTAATTGCGTTCTTTTGAACCAATTTCATTAGTTGGGTGTACCATAAGAGAGCTGTTTTAGGTAAATATAGAATGTGATCCCTGTTAATCTAGTAAGTCAATTAAAGAAAAGAAAACCGCGCATTCCGAATGGTCGGATGATTAGAATAAAAATATAAGAATGCGGTAGCACCACGTTTTTTATTGGCCATCAAGTATATAAAACCGTTTGTCTTATTCTAATTATTTTACTATATTTTTTTATCATGCATTTTTAAATACATACATTAAATCAGGTGTAAAATATTATTGTGATAATAACTCTCTTTCAGCAAATCAAATGGTAACTTGCAACAATGTGTATTTTTTTATTGAATCTTAGTTTTTTTTTATTAATATTCTAATTATTAGGTATTTTTTCGTATCCTACGATCACACAAAAAAATTTAAACACAGGATTTGTTTGATCGCAAATGTTGGAATAAAAAATTTTTAAATCTCAAATACTAAAATATAGTGATTTTGATAAATAATATTAGAGATTAATGTACACAATTGTGATACATAGTTTTGAATAGTCAGATACAATTTTTTTTTGCTTAATGATCTTAGAGTCTAAAATCAAGAATTTTTATAATAATAATTTTAAATGCTAGAATACTACGGTTTTATAAATAATTGTAAAAAGTAAACAGAAACAAATTTTTTTGTTTTGATCAATAATCACGAATATGAAAATACTAGTTGTTCATTGATAATCTTAATCTTAATAAGTTGCTACAATTTTATAGATATTCTTTAATAATAAATTACAAAAAGTTTATATAGTCTTAGAAATACTAAATTTGGATAAGCAGAAATATCTGCATATCTGAAAAAGAGAAAAAGAAAGTAACAAAATTACAAATTGTGAATGATTAGAATTTATAAGTGTACCGATTAGGTGTTTTATAGAGAAAGAAAATAGTTTAAGTAAATATTACAATAAAATTTGAATGAGTGGTTACAAAATAATTATGGTTTGTTAAGTTTTACGGGTGTGGGCCTGAAGGCAGGGGCGGGTCAGTGGCTGTGATGGTGATTTAATATCCGAGGTGAAACGGTTGTTTATTAATGGGGTTATCAAAAAGAAGGATTATGGATACGATTGATAACCAAGAATGGGTGGGTACTGGGAGATAGTCATCTTCTCCTGTCTTGTGTGTGGTGGTTGGTGTGTATGGATCGATCTAGTTGTAATGAGATAAAGTTTTTTGTTTGCATTTTTAGGTAAATTTCGATGTCGCGTATTAGACGAATTGATGTGTTTTTATGAAAGGTTGAGAACAACACCCGTAACCATTGAGCAAGTCGGCGCGGTCATGCCAGGTTCGATACACAGGGACACGTAACATATTCTGCTTGTGTTGCAAAAGCAGTTTGAGCATCATCATGCATTTCCGAACAGACCCATATTCAAAATGTTTTGAGTGATCAGAAATGCCCCGATCTGAATTGAAAAAGTTCATAATGTCGTTACTTACGAACTGAAGTATACAATAAAAAGTGGCATTCAAAAAAGCAGATAATCGGTTTACCCTTCAATTGATACCAATATTGACAAAAAAGTTGACTTAAATCGATTATGAGCTCCGATTTTTTAATCAGGCTAAAAATAGTCGAAAAAATCGATGATCGAATTTTGATTTTGACCACCCATTATTACTTCAAATTGCATTTAATTGTGCAGCGCGTTATGTCTATAGTCTTTTAAAATATTATCGTCTTTCCAGTTTCCGATATGCAATACTTAGTTGTGATATAATTGCTTATCTATAAGCTTATCTATAAGCTTATAGATCATATTAAGCTTATAGATCTTATCAAGATTGCCTAAAAACTAGGCGAATCTTTTGTTACGGCTGTGGAGCTGTGTGCCTTGAAGGCAGAAAGCTACAAACCGGATTTTTGTCACGAGTCAAGCAGACTCCAATTAAATTGTCTTCGGATGTAATTCCAACTAAATTTCTTTTGAAACCCGAGATTTCATCCTCCTTGTCTGCCTCGACTAAAACTTTGATCGATCATTCGAGTGATTCTCAACCTCTTCCTTCCACCATCAAACCGTACCATGTTCGACTTGCTGAATATCGCAAAGTACGTGATAGAATGTTTGGAAGGTCCACTGTCAGACGTCCTTCAGTTCGTTCTTCGGAAAGTATACACACGTTTTGTAAACAAATAAAATCCTTACAAGTGTTTTGTCTCAGCCATAGTCTATCAAGACTCAGATGTTCGGCCTTATGCCAATCTGCTTATTGAGAAAAATAAATACCTTTCTCTTTTAGATAGTGGTGCTACGAAGAGTTGCATTGGTGAAAATCTTGCTCAAGAACTTATCTCTGACACAACAAAAAAATTGATTAAATTAAGGGCAATGTTCGAACTGCTGACGGTTAACAACAACAGGTCGTAGGTTTGATTAGCCTTCCGATTACCTTCCATAACCAAACAAAAAACTTAAATTTCTTGATTGTCCCTTCTATCGTCCAAGACGTGATTTGCGGAATGGATTTCTGGAATTTTTTGAGCTAAAAATTCAACTAGTCCCTACCGTGAGCGAACTTTCTGCCTTAGAAATAGATGACGATAGCGTTGAGTTAAATGCCGTTCAGCGTAGAATGCTTGATTCCACTATAGCAGCCTTTCCATCATCGGAAAAAGAAGGTATTGATACTACCTCTCTGGTAGAACACGTTATTGATACAGGTGTAGCAATTAAGAAAAAATTTAAGTTCTAATCACACTATTAATTTTGTTGTTTTTGGTTTTTTTAAGAGAAAAATATTGATGAGTTATTATCGTTTTTTTTAATGTACTAACAAAGTAGACTGGTAGGTTTCTTGGATGTATATGTAAAAGAAAAAAAAAAAAATAAGCCAAAAGTGTGGCGTTAAATATGAATAGTTTTTTTGCGTTGTTTTTGGTATTTGGGGTCATTCGGCATATTCGGTTAATTTGCGGTGTACGGTTGCGCCGTAATTGCGTTCTTTTGAACCAATTTCATTAGTTGGGTGTACCATAAGAGAGCTGTTTTAGGTAAATATAGAATGTGATCCCTGTTAATCTAGTAAGTCAATTAAAGAAAAGAAAACCGCGAATTCCGAATGGTCGGATGATTAGAATAAAAATATAAGAATGCGGTAGCACCACGTTTTTTATTGGCCATCAAGTATTTAAAACCGTTTGTCTTATTCTAATTATTTTACTATATTTTTTTATCATGCATTTTTAAATACATACATTACATCAGGTGTAAAATATTATTGTGATAATAACTCTCTTTCAGCAAATCAAATGGTAACTTGCAACAATGTGTATTTTTTTATTGAATCTTAGTTTTTTTTTATTAATATTCTAATTATTAGGTATTTTTTCGTATCCTACGATCACACAAAAAAATTTAAACACAGGATTTGTTTGATCGCAAATGTTGGAATAAAAAATTTTTAAATCTCAAATACTAAAATATAGTGATTTTGATAAATAATATTAGAGATTAATGTACACAATTGTGATACATAGTTTTGAATAGTCAGATACAATTTTTTTTTGCTTAATGATCTTAGAGTCTAAAATCAAGAATTTTTATAATAATAATTTTAAATGCTAGAATACTACGGTTTTATAAATAATTGTAAAAAGTAAACAGAAACAAATTTTTTTGTTTTGATCAATAATCACGAATATGAAAATACTAGTTGTTCATTGATAATCTTAATCTTAATAAGTTGCTACAATTTTATAGATATTCTTTAATAATAAATTACAAAAAGTTTATATAGTCTTAGAAATACTAAATTTGGATAAGCAGAAATATCTGCATATCTGAAAAAGAGAAAAAGAAAGTAACAAAATTACAAATTGTGAATGATTAGAATTTATAAGTGTACCGATTAGGTGTTTTATAGAGAAAGAAAATAGTTTAAGTAAATATTACAATAAAATTTGAATGAGTGGTTACAAAATAATTATGGTTTGTTAAGTTTTACGGGTGTGGGCCTGAAGGCAGGGGCGGGTCAGTGGCTGTGATGGTGATTTAATATCCGAGGTGAAACGGTTGTTTATTAATGGGGTTATCAAAAAGAAGGATTATGGGTACGATTGATAACCAAGAATGGGTGGGTACTGGGAGATAGTCATCTTCTCCTGTCTTGTGTGTGGTGGTTGGTGTGTATGGATCGATCTAGTTGTAATGAGATAAAGTTTTTTGTTTGCATTTTTAGGTAAATTTCGATGTCGCGTATTAGACGAATTGATGTGTTTTTATGAAAGGTTGAGAACAACACCCGTAACCATTGAGCAAGTCGGCGCGGTCATGCCAGGTTCGATACACAGGGACACGTAACATATTCTGCTTGTGTTGCAAAAGCAGTTTGAGCATCATCATGCATTTCCGAACAGACCCATATTCAAAATGTTTTGAGTGATCAGAAATGCCCCGATCTGAATTGAAAAAGTTCATAATGTCGTTACTTACGAACTGAAGTATACAATAAAAAGTGGCATTCAAAAAAGCAGATAATCGGTTTACCCTTCAATTGATACCAATATTGACAAAAAAGTTGACTTAAATCGATTATGAGCTCCGATTTTTTAATCAGGCTAAAAATAGTCGAAAAAATCGATGATCGAATTTTGATTTTGACCACCCATTATTACTTCAAATTGCATTTAATTGTGCAGCGCGTTATGTCTATAGTCTTTTAAAATATTATCGTCTTTCCAGTTTCCGATATGCAATACTTAGTTGTGATATAATTGCTTATCTATAAGCTTATCTATAAGCTTATAGATCATATTAAGCTTATAGATCTTATCAAGATTGCCTAAAAACTAGGCGAATCTTTTGTTACGGCTGTGGAGCTGTGTGCCTTGAAGGCAGAAAGCTACAAACCGGATTTTTGTCACGAGTCAAGCAGACTCCAATTAAATTGTCTTCGGATGTAATTCCAACAAAATTTCTTTTGAAACCCGAGATTTCATCCTCCTTGTCTGCCTCGACTAAAACTTTGATCGATCATTCGAGTGATTCTCAACCTCTTCCTTCCACCATCAAACCGTACCATGTTCGACTTGCAGAATATCGCAAAGTACGTGATAGAATGTTTGGAAGGTCCACTGTCAGACGTCCTTCAGTTCGTTCTTCGGAAAGTATACACACGTTTTGTAAACAAATAAAATCCTTACAAGTGTTTTGTCTCAGCCATAGTCTATCAAGACTCAGATGTTCGGCCTTATGCCAATCTGCTTATTGAGAAAAATAAATACCTTTCTCTTTTAGATAGTGGTGCTACGAAGAGTTGCATTGGTGAAAATCTTGCTCAAGAACTTATCTCTGACACAACAAAAAAATTGATTAAATTAAGGGCAATGTTCGAACTGCTGACGGTTAACAACAACAGGTCGTAGGTTTGATTAGCCTTCCGATTACCTTCCATAACCAAACAAAAAACTTAAATTTCTTGATTGTCCCTTCTATCGTCCAAGACGTGATTTGCGGAATGGATTTCTGGAATTTTTTGAGCTAAAAATTCAACTAGTCCCTACCGTGAGCGAACTTTCTGCCTTAGAAATAGATGACGATAGCGTTGAGTTAAATGCCGTTCAGCGTAGAATGCTTGATTCCACTATAGCAGCCTTTCCATCATCGGAAAAAGAAGGTATTGATACTACCTCTCTGGTAGAACACGTTATTGATACAGGTGTAGCAATTAAGAAAAAATTTAAGTTCTAATCACACTATTAATTTTGTTGTTTTTGGTTTTTTTAAGAGAAAAATATTGATGAGTTATTATCGTTTTTTTTAATGTACTAACAAAGTAGACTGGTAGGTTTCTTGGATGTATATGTAAAAGAAAAAAAAAAAAAATAAGCCAAAAGTGTGGCGTTAAATATGAATAGTTTTTTTGCGTTGTTTTTGGTATTTGGGGTCATTCGGCATATTCGGTTAATTTGCGGTGTACGGTTGCGCCGTAATTGCGTTCTTTTGAACCAATTTCATTAGTTGGGTGTACCATAAGAGAGCTGTTTTAGGTAAATATAGAATGTGATCCCTGTTAATCTAGTAAGTCAATTAAAGAAAAGAAAACCGCGAATTCCGAATGGTCGGATGATTAGAATAAAAATATAAGAATGCGGTAGCACCACGTTTTTTATTGGCCATCAAGTATTTAAAACCGTTTGTCTTATTCTAATTATTTTACTATATTTTTTTATCATGCATTTTTAAATACATACATTACATCAGGTGTAAAATATTATTGTGATAATAACTCTCTTTCAGCAAATCAAATGGTAACTTGCAACAATGTGTATTTTTTTATTGAATCTTAGTTTTTTTTTATTAATATTCTAATTATTAGGTATTTTTTCGTATCCTACGATCACACAAAAAAATTTAAACACAGGATTTGTTTGATCGCAAATGTTGGAATAAAAAATTTTTAAATCTCAAATACTAAAATATAGTGATTTTGATAAATAATATTAGAGATTAATGTACACAATTGTGATACATAGTTTTGAATAGTCAGATACAATTTTTTTTTGCTTAATGATCTTAGAGTCTAAAATCAAGAATTTTTATAATAATAATTTTAAATGCTAGAATACTACGGTTTTATAAATAATTGTAAAAAGTAAACAGAAACAAATTTTTTTGTTTTGATCAATAATCACGAATATGAAAATACTAGTTGTTCATTGATAATCTTAATCTTAATAAGTTGCTACAATTTTATAGATATTCTTTAATAATAAATTACAAAAAGTTTATATAGTCTTAGAAATACTAAATTTGGATAAGCAGAAATATCTGCATATCTGAAAAAGAGAAAAAGAAAGTAACAAAATTACAAATTGTGAATGATTAGAATTTATAAGTGTACCGATTAGGTGTTTTATAGAGAAAGAAAATAGTTTAAGTAAATATTACAATAAAATTTGAATGAGTGGTTACAAAATAATTATGGTTTGTTAAGTTTTACGGGTGTGGGCCTGAAGGCAGGGGCGGGTCAGTGGCTGTGATGGTGATTTAATATCCGAGGTGAAACGGTTGTTTATTAATGGGGTTATCAAAAAGAAGGATTATGGGTACGATTGATAACCAAGAATGGGTGGGTACTGGGAGATAGTCATCTTCTCCTGTCTTGTGTGTGGTGGTTGGTGTGTATGGATCGATCTAGTTGTAATGAGATAAAGTTTTTTGTTTGCATTTTTAGGTAAATTTCGATGTCGCGTATTAGACGAATTGATGTGTTTTTATGAAAGGTTGAGAACAACACCCGTAACCATTGAGCAAGTCGGCGCGGTCATGCCAGGTTCGATACACAGGGACACGTAACATATTCTGCTTGTGTTGCAAAAGCAGTTTGAGCATCATCATGCATTTCCGAACAGACCCATATTCAAAATGTTTTGAGTGATCAGAAATGCCCCGATCTGAATTGAAAAAGTTCATAATGTCGTTACTTACGAACTGAAGTATACAATAAAAAGTGGCATTCAAAAAAGCAGATAATCGGTTTACCCTTCAATTGATACCAATATTGACAAAAAAGTTGACTTAAATCGATTATGAGCTCCGATTTTTTAATCAGGCTAAAAATAGTCGAAAAAATCGATGATCGAATTTTGATTTTGACCACCCATTATTACTTCAAATTGCATTTAATTGTGCAGCGCGTTATGTCTATAGTCTTTTAAAATATTATCGTCTTTCCAGTTTCCGATATGCAATACTTAGTTGTGATATAATTGCTTATCTATAAGCTTATCTATAAGCTTATAGATCATATTAAGCTTATAGATCTTATCAAGATTGCCTAAAAACTAGGCGAATCTTTTGTTACGGCTGTGGAGCTGTGTGCCTTGAAGGCAGAAAGCTACAAACCGGATTTTTGTCACGAGTCAAGCAGACTCCAATTAAATTGTCTTCGGATGTAATTCCAACTAAATTTCTTTTGAAACCCGAGATTTCATCCTCCTTGTCTGCCTCGACTAAAACTTTGATCGATCATTCGAGTGATTCTCAACCTCTTCCTTCCACCATCAAACCGTACCATGTTCGACTTGCAGAATATCGCAAAGTACGTGATAGAATGTTTGGAAGGTCCACTGTCAGACGTCCTTCAGTTCGTTCTTCGGAACGTATACACACGTTTTGTAAACAAATAAAATCCTTACAAGTGTTTTGTCTCAGCCATAGTCTATCAAGACTCATATGTTCGGCCTTATGCCAATCTGCTTATTGAGAAAAATAAATACCTTTCTCTTTTAGATAGTAAATATATATAAAGGAAAAATTTAAAACACCCATGTCCAGTAAGTATATGGGTAAAGAAGTAATCTACCTCCCCATGTCGTCTGTTCAGCCATCTTTCCAAATTCGGAATAAGGCGGTGCGTCCATCTTCCATTTTGTGATGCGTCCCAGCGCATCTGCTACACAGCAACACTACGTTCTCTTGCTGCTTTACGTCTCGAGGTCTTGGACATGTCTTGTGGGAGCGCATCACAGAACAAGCTCTCTCTTGCAATAAGGTCTATTGGGGGAGTACCGGCGACAACTAGCGCTCCATCCGTTGATACTGTTCGGAATGCACAGCAGATTTTGAGGGCACATAAGTGATAAACTGATTCGGTGCACCGGAGGTACGAGCTAAAGCTAGTAGCTTCAACCCATATAGCGGCAGCGTACAGTAGTATAGATCGGACCACACTAACAAGGAGCTTTCTGCGTGTTTGTCGGGGACCTCTCGTATTGGACAAGATTCTCGAGAGTGCAGTGGCTGTCTTACTGGCTTTGCCGCTTTTATAAATAAGATGTTCTCTAAAGTTTAATCTGTGGCCTAAAATGATGCCAAGATACTTCACCAAGATGGTTTCGATATTATAGTGTGTGTTCGATATTGCGTAGGTTTGTACGATCATTATATCTTACCCGTTCGATGCGGCGAAGTTCGATCATAATTTTCGCAGCTGCTGCTTGAAACGCCTTCCATTTTTGAGGTGCATCGCACATGTAGTGAACCATATTCCTTAAAGTGGGGGCCACACCAAAAGCTTCTGTCAACTCAGCTCACACTGCGTTAAAGCGTGGACAGTTGAAAAGGATACTCCGAGCATCTTCAATTACACCTGGACAGTTTGTGCAAAATGGGCCTTCTTCCAGCTTAAATCGGTGAACGTACTATTTTAAACATCTGTGAATGCTAACAAGTTGTGTTACATAGAAGTTCACTTCTCCATGCTTTCGACTAGCCCATTTTTTCACGTTTGGGATAAGGGAAAAGCTCCATCTTCCGTTTTGAGACTGCTCTCAGCGACGTTGCCAACACTCATGGCTGCGTCATCTTTCATCGGTCTTTGATGCTTTTTCGCCAGCTTTGTAGCAGTGCTGCAGTTCACATGCCAGTATAGCGATCGGTGGCATAGCTGCTATTAACTGGACGATTACAGTTCCGCTAAAACAAATGATACAAAATTTGTTGATATTTCGTTGAATAATTTCAAAATTTTAGCTCCGCTGCAGAACATGACACAAAAGTGGTTGATATATTGAAGGAAAAGTTGATACTTTTTCTAAAATATAAAATATTATTTTTTAATTTATGGTGAGTAGATTAGGTTCTAGATCAATAATACTTAACACCGCAAAACACCCTGTATCTGGAAAGTTTTGCAAAGTGGGAAGAAACTCCATAAAGTGTTATACTCGCCTTATCAAGAAGAATCACCAGCCGAGGGAATTAATGCTATGTCTGGGGCACCTTGCATATAATTCATGCAGCTTCAAATATAAAAATATAGGTGTCCCTATTTATTTTCACATGACTGTAAGATTTGATGCAACGTTTTTTCTCTATTATGCTGACCCCTGAGATACATTTTGTAATGAAAAGAATCCCGTTTTTGCAGGAAGCGAATCAGAGGTTACATTGGTCGAAGCTTTCGAGATGGCTCCAGTGCCCGTTATACAAAAGTTAGCTGCTTTGGAATTGTATAGCATTTCATTACTTAAGATGTCTACAAAAGGCCTGGCAATATTTGCACTCTCCATTCCAGGTGTGTAAGCACCACTCGGATCTCTCGCACCACTTGGATCTCTCGCACCACTTGGGTCTCTCGCACCACTCAATTGTTTTAAATATTTATCATTTTTTCTAGGTGATCATCCTAAAAATTGGAACCGAATATGTAGTCAATGTCTTGGTATCATCAATGATTTTACCAATGAACTGGCATCTTCTGTTAAAAAATATCTCCATTATGAAGTCAACGCCACTATTTGCTGCAGTCAAAATCAGCGCTACTGAAGCAGCGGAAAAATACTTTTGCGTCAGTACAATGAATCATACGATATACGACGCATGATGGCCGAGAAACAGGTGAAAGAAGCTAGCAGTTGTGCACGCGAAAAGGAAGAACAAACATTTTTGCAAGCTTGCCAACGCATAAATAACGCCTTCGATCAATTCTCATGACAACTGGAAGAATCCGGTCGCCCCTATTTTCGCACTATGTCCGGACTTTTCTATACGTTTGGCGAGCCGGATAGCGCTAAAACCATAGGCCTTACTCTGTCATGCGAGTAGAAAAGCAAATGCTATTCGAAAACAAAATCACATCATGTAAATACATGAATTAAAATTGCTAAATGGCAGTAACTTCCACCTCTGCTTTAAAATGCTGTTTTTGTTTGCATTGAATTCGAACTAATTAAAAATTTGTCAAAAACCATGTAAATACATGGTGTGACTTTCTTTTCGAATCGCATTTGCTTTTCGAATCGCATTACAGAATAAGATCCCTGATTTATGCTTTTCAACTAACTAGCTATTAACTTGACTTCACAAAACTACATCACAATCTAACCACTTTAAAGAGTGCCATTAAATAGAGTTTGTATAAAATTTGCACTGTGATCCCGAAGATTTGCAAAGGTTGCATAGTTTGCATCAAGAGAAAAAGAAATGGTGGAGTAGAATTTTCTTTTTAAAGCTCAGTAATTCTATGATCGATGCTTCCGATGATTTGCATAGTTTTCTAAGCTATCAGGGGACTTAGAAGTCGAGGAGTGAAATTTTCTTTTAAGTGTTTATTATTTTAAGGATAAGCTTATATTTTTTATTAGGACCTTTTTTCAATTGCCTATTTAAACATACAGTTTTGTTTAAGAACTATTTTCTTTTATAAATTTTGTTAATCATTACAATTAGAATCAACTATGAACTCACTCTTTTCATTATGGAACTTTTTATTACATGAAATTAACTCATTAATTAATTTTAACAGTTATTTTGTTGTTTATCTTATTTACAATTTAAATTAAAAAATATGTGCCACCACGTACGATAGAAATGTTTTTTTCCATTAAAAAACATGTTAAAAAAACAATAAAATTTTTCACAAAAAATAAAGGGATACCATTGCATTTCTCTTAAAAGAAATAGAACAACAAAATTTTGTAATATGCTTTATTAGTTACTTGGTGATATCGCAGGATCCCCATGTAAAGTGCGCGTCTTTTTTATAAAAAAAAAGATTTAGGACCTGCCTAATAGTTTGCCGGCGATGATTCGCCACTGGCGCTATTTTTAATATCCTTTTTTATGCCGTTCACTAAAAAAAGTGCAGAGGCTAAAAGGGTTTAAGTCGGCAGCTATTTAAGCTCAAGACTTATTCAAAATGAAAATAGTTGGCAGCTGTTAGAGCACAAAACTAGATTGACTTTATTTGAATTTTGTTTGTCCTTTTATAGTATGTATAACGGTATTTTGTCTTAAAACTAGTTAACAATTGTTTTTGTATTTAAAAAATAATCAGAATCATATGTTCATAAATTAGTGTAAAATTAATAGTAGAATATCGTATACATATTTGTAATTTATTAATAGTAGTATAATGTGTGTGAGTGAGTAGACTTTAATTATTAAAAAACGTAAACATAATCATATGTTAATAAATTTATGTAGGAGTGAAAGTAAAAATGTAATTTCATATATTTTATATTCAGCAATATTAGTACATACATATGTGCGAATGAAATAGATAGTATGAACATATGTTCTTATTGTTAGAATATTATTTTAGTATAATGAAATAAAATAGAATAAGGTGATACGTGCCGTAAAGGATCTTTTATGTATGTGTTTTATAGTTATTTGTTTTAGTATTTTTTAATGTAGAAGTGTGTACATTACATCCTCACCCTTAAGATAAAAAAATTATTTTGAAATTTATGAAAAATAATTTTTTTTTTGTGTTTTATGCAATATTTTAATATTCATTTAAAAATTCAATTTAAATTGCTATGTGTTCAAAATTGAAATAAAAATATTCAAATTGTTTATAAATATTTTTTTAACATATTATTATGGTATTCTTTTAGCTTTCCATTGATATTAATTATTGAATTTACTAATTTTTTTGTTTACAATTATGAATGGACCAATATAAGGAGATTAATTTTTTCTTCTATTCATCCCTTTTATTAAAACTTTGTCTCCAATATTTAAATTTAACTGCTTTATAATTTTATCTTTTTCAATTCTATTCATTTCTGCAATATTTATTAATTCTTATGCTTTTTGTAACGAATATTTTAATCTATGTTTTAATTCTTGAGCGTAGTTGTTTGTATTATATACTATTGATTCAAAACGATTATCATTAGGAAAATTTGCTAGTTTTCCAAAAATTAGCTCAAATGGTGTATAATCAACATGAGGCGTTGTATTATATGAAAAAGGGAAGTATGGGATGCATTGGTCCCATTCTTCATTTTAGCAAAAATTTTGCAAATATTCATTTAATACTCGATGGTTTCTCTCTATCGAGCATAGAGTCTCATGGTGATATGGAGTACTAAATATTTGTTTAACTTTCAAAAGACTGCATATTTCCGACATTAATTCATTGAGAAATTCTGTAAGTCTATCTGATTTTAAAATTTTAAAGTGACCGTATATTAAAATTACATTTTCAATTAATGTTTTAGCAACAGTTTTCGCGTCTTTTGTCTCCATTGGACATGCTATTACGTAGTTTGTTAAGTCGCACTGACATGTTAGTATATACCTGTAATTGTTGTATAAGCGTAGGGGACCTACTGTGTCGATAGAAACGACTTCAAAACTGGTACTTGGTGTGTCTGTCATTGTTAAATTTTCTTTTGTATGTTTAGTCTGTTTGTTTAATTTACATTTATCGCAATGTATTTTTTAATTTTTTCATAAGTATTTTTGTTTTAGTTTCATAATTGTTTTTCTTATACCGAGGTGACCTCCGTGTGTTGAATTGTGGTATTCTTCGATTATTTCATTTTGTTTTACTTTGTCGACTATTCTTTCTGGTTCATTGTAAATTAAAATTTTAATTTTTTTAATTTGTTCTTTTTAAATTATTATAAATTTCTTTGAATTTATCCATTTCAATTTTTTTAAATATATCATCATTTCTCTTTAGCGTTAACTCTTCAATTCCTAAATTATATATTTTTCATGATAGTTTCTCCAAGGTCAGCGGTGTGAACAGTGGATTATCACTACATCGTAAAATTACTTCCTCATTATTAATTTCAAATTGGAAACCCTTAAAATTTTTATCTGTATTGAACCTTAATTTCTTCATTTTTTTTAATATCTGTTATGGATGTAGAATCCCACACAAATAGTTCATGACGCTTTTTGTGGGAATTTCAATGCGTTTTGTTATAATCAGTGTTTTGAGTATGCTTATTTCTAATCATAACTCTAGTAATAGCTAGTACGTTTTTGCTAACTTCCGTATTTGTCGGAATCATCGCTTTTAGGGAATTGCTGTTTGGATCTATGCGTTTTTCCTTTTTTATAAATAATATTAAAATCATAGTCGCAAAGGTCTTATCTTATGCGTGTCATTTTTGATGACGGATTTTTATGTGAGAAAAGAGACACTAGTGGGCGGTGGTCTGTTAGAACCGAAAATTTTCTACCGTAAAGGTAGGGTCAAAAAAATTGATTGCCCAGTGTATAGCTAAGAGCTCTTTCTCAAAAATTGGCTTTTTCAGGTCATGTTTTGCAAGAGATTTGCTTGCATACGAAATTGGTAAGTCTGAGCCTACTTCGCCTTGCGATAAAACTGCACCGATAGCATAATTAGAAGCGTCTGTGGTGAGTATGAATGGTTTATTGAAATCAGGATATTGGAGTATCGGGGGATTTAAAAGTTTTGTTTTTAGTTCATCGAATGATTTTTGGCAATTTTCGTCTCATTGAAATTTGGTATTTTTCTTTAAAAGTGAATTTAAATTTTTAGCAACGTCGGCAAATATAGGTATTAATCTTCGGTAGTAGTTGCAGAAAGCAACAAACCTTCTTACTTCGTCCGCCTTTTTCGGTATCGGATATTCTTTGATTATTTTGTTTTTAGATGGGTCGGTTTTAATTCCATTGACCGTTATGAGATGCCCAATCTGTTGGTAAATGACTTCTGGCTTCAAAAAACAACATTCATTTGAATTTAATTTTATATTATATTTTCTTAATCTGTCAAAAACTTTTAGTAAATTGTCGTTGTGATGTCTTAAGCTACAATCGAAAACAATTATATCGTCTAAATAAATAAAAGCTTCTGTATCTAAGCCACTTAATGCGATGGTCAGCATTCTTTGGAAGCTGTTGGATGATATCTTCAATCCAAATGGTAAACGTTTAAATTGGAAATGTCCATTTCCAGTCGAAAAAGAAGTTAAAGGTCGTGAGTCTTCGTCTAAGTTAATCTGGTGAAAAGAGCTGGTCATGTCCAAGGTCGAAAAGTATTTAGCTCTTCCAAGTCTCTCGAGAACGTCTTCTATTTTTGTTAACGGAAATTTATCGTTTACAATTTTTTCGTTCAATTTACGAAAATCTACTACAAGTCGCCATTTTTTTCGTCATTTGTTGACTTTTTAGGAACTACAAGTAATGGTGAGTTGTAGGGGCTCACTGAATATTCTAATATGTTGTCTGATAAAAGTTGGTCAACTTGTTCATTTATTTATTTTAAATGTGTTTGTGGAAGTCTGAAATTTTTAATGTATACCGGGGTCGAATCTGTTGTTTGTATAGTCTGTGTGTAAAAATAATTTGTACTTAAGTGTTCTCCAGGGAGATGAAAAATGTCTTCGTATTGTTTAATAATATTTATTATTGATGATTTGGCATCTGTGTCGTTGCAACCAATGTCTAACGTATGTAATAATTTTTCAAATCTATTTTTGTCATATTTAGTGTTGATTTTACAACAAAATATATTATAATTCTTTAATGGTTTGGTTTCAAAATCAAGATTACTTAATGTTACGTTTTTATCATTTGTATTTAAAATTTTTACATGAACATTGCCATTTGCTGGTATCAAGCTATTGCCCAAAAATACTTAATTTTCTCTTTCTTTATTTAAAACAATGCTGTATTCCTCGACTTTAATATTAATCGGTATTATTGATTCTGTTCTGGCAGGAATAATAATATTTCTTTTATTGAAGTCTTTTAAAATGATAGGTAAAATATTTTCTTTTTATTTATAATCAGAGTAAGTGTATATGTTTCAAAATCTATTTTTGGCATTTATTTCTCTAAAATGTCTCGCCCTATGATTCCATCGGTTGCGATTAGGAAATCATTTTTAACTACATATATGGAAATTATGTTCAATTATTTCTGTATCTATAATTAAATCTAAATTTGTTGTGCCTATGCATTCAATTGCTTCTTTCGTTATGGCCGTTAATTGTGAAATATTTCTAGTATTAATTTCATTTATATTTTTTGTTTTACAAATGGAGATATCAGCTCCAGTGTCTATAAGAAATGTTAAATGTTTATTGTTATTTTTACATAGCAAAATTATATAATTTGCTAAATTTTGTGTAATTTTGAAAATTAATTTTGGCCTCTGCGGGTAACAGTATCTGGTACCCGGCCATGGGCGTTTCCCTGTACGTTATTTCTGTTTTGATTTTTATTGGAATTGTTTGGATGGTTATTGTTTCGTTTTGAGAAGTTATTGTTTCTATTAGTATTATTGCTTGAAAAATAAGTGTTACGATTAATGTTATTGTTTGGAAATTTATTGTTTCTATTTGCATTTTGAAAATTATTGTTTCTATATGTGCTATTGTTATAATGTGAATATTCAAAATTATTATTATTTCTGTAATTATTGTTGAGATGTTATTATTTCGATAGTTTTGTGTATTATTCCTGTAATTGTGTTGTGAATTATAGTTATATCTGAAGTTATTTCTATTATGCTGATCTCTAGAATTTCTATAATTGTCTCTGTTTCGAATTTGAAAAATTGTGTTTTTGTCCGAGACTAAACTTTCTTCTGCTGTTAAACATCTTTCAACGGCTTCATTAAATGTTTTTGGTGTATATGCCAATAAAATGGTCCGAAATTTGGAATTAACACTTTTAAAACATTTAAGGCCATGCTTCCGTTAACTTTATATATTGCAGTTTTTGCTTCTTGTGTCGGATTAGTCAAAGTTTTTATTTCAAATGAACTTAATTGTTCAGTGATTTTAAAGATTTTTTCTCTAAATTCAGATATTATTATATTGCTTGAGTGCACCAAGTTCGCACCAAGTACTTGTTGCAGAGTTTTTGGATTAGGATATGCTTTTTCTAATGAATTTTTCAACTCTTCAAATGTCGTATTTGAACGTCCCAAAATACTTCGTACTTGTGCCGTTAATATAAAATTGTAAACATATTTTATGTAAGTTTCTTTATCTTCATTTTTCAACATATCATGTAATAATTCTGTTAGGACTATAAAATCTTCCAAATGTATAAAATTTCCTTTAAACATATGTAGGTTTTTACCAACTATATTTATATCAAAATTGGCCATATTTAACAAATTATTTTCTTTTAATACTTCTTTAATATTTTTTTCTTTTATTGGTAATGTTTCAATTGTTTTTAATAATTCTTCATGGTACTTAAGTTTGTGCTCTCTATCTTGTTTTGAAAATTCTATATTTTCACTCTTTTTTAAATTTCTTTTAATTGTTTCAATCAATAATATATTATGTTTTATCGTATCCATTCATGTATGAATACCCTTAATATTAATTTTTCATTATCTAAAATTTTTATTATTTCTTAGCACCCTGTGCCAGTAGCGAATTTGACATTTAGGTTTCGTTGAAAGTTCAACGTGCAGGTGGCGCAATAAGTGCTCGTCGCTGAATGCAAATAAGCATGAAAGAAAACGTCAGATAACTAAAAAATAGTTTCTGCAAAAATGTCGGCTTCGGTTGTTTACGTTCGCGAATCGTTTCATTAAAAATGTGTAAAATTCAAAGTGGTTAGTAAATAAATTTAATATACAATATAAATTGAATATACAATATATATAATTAATATTAGTTTTTGCGTTTCGCGGTTGATTTAAGTGCAGTGTTTACGTGCAAAAAAAAAGAAAATATTAGCGAGTGAGTAAAGCCGATATATATAAAAAATAAAAAGGATGCATTTGAAAGTGAAAATTTAAAGTTATTAATTCATTGTTTATATATTTTTGAATATATAAAAATGACGGATAATTTGTGCAATTTGTAAATTGTGTTTAATAAAAATGTTAATAATTAAAGAATAGTTGAAAAAAAGTAAAAGAAAATTTAGTTGTGGTTATTTATTTATGTTCTGCTGCAGTTTTCTTATACTATGCTCCAGTTCGTGCATTTGTCGGTCCGCTGCGTTTTGCCGTCGGCAAATTAATTGATGCGCAGTATGCAGGATCGCCATGTAATATGTTTTGTTACTTGGTGAAATTGCAGGATCACCATACAAAGTACGCGCCTTTTTTATTTAAAAAAAAAAAATAAAAAGGACTCGCATTTTTATAAAAAAAGTTCTAGGACCTGCCTAATAGTTTGCCGGCGATGATTTGCCACTGGCGCTATTTTTAATATCCTTTTTTATGCCGTTCACTAAAAAAAGTGCAGAGGCTAAAAGGGTTTAAGTCGGCAGCTATTAAAGCTCAAGACTTATTCAAAATGAAAATAGTGGGCAGGTGTTAGAGCACAAAACTAGATTGACTTTATTTGAATTTTGTTTGTCCTTTTATAGTATGTATGTATAACGGTTTTTTGTCTTAAGACTAGTTAACAATTGCTTTTGTATTTAAAAAGTAAACAGAATCATATGTTCTTAAATTAGTGTACAAGTAATAGTAGAATATCGTATACATATTTGTAATTTATTAATAGTAGTTAACTTAAATTATTAGAAAACGTAAACTATTATATAAAAGGAGACTCACGAATTTGATCCAGAATAAGCTCGGTAACCGCTGAACTGATTTTGATAATTCTTTTTTTATTCGATTCCTATGATAATATAGATTTTTATAGCTTACCAAGGTTTTCGAAAAATGTATTCTGTAATTATTGCAAAATCACGCATTTTATTTGATACCTACATTCAACCAGCAGCGCAATATAACAGCAAAGAAAGATTTTCTCTCTTTATCGAGAGAGCTTCTCTCAATATAACACGACAGCCATATTGTGTAGTTAAGCTGAATTCACTGATAACCTTCAGCATGTTTTTGTGTGATTTAAAATAATGCTAATCAAGTTTTTTTCTCTCTGAGAAATTTTTCTCTCTGAGCGAAAATTTCATATGAAACAAACTTTCAAAACATGCTGAAGGCAGTGTTGCCATGAAAAAAATTTGCAAATCGTAACTTTTGCGCTCTGCTCATCGGGTTCTCGTCGGATTTGTAGAACTCTAAAAACCACAACAACGGTGATTTTGCTTCGAAAAAATTGTTGATTTTGCCCAGCAAAAATTACAAAATATAAATATCAGTAAAAAGATTATATATGAAAAAATATAATTTTCATAAATACATTGCTTTATTAAAAAAATATGTGCAAAATCGAACATTGGTTCTTTTTCCAGAAATCTTTACATTTTGGTCAAATATCGGATCATTGGGTTCAAGACTGAAAATCGTAACAAATCCAATATATCGAACAATATGGCAACACTGGCCGAAGGTGATAAGTGAATCCAGTTTTACTTTCAGGGAGATTCTTGCTTGCATACAGTGCTAATTAATTTTCTTTGTTAATGCCTTTAGGGGAGTTGCCAGAATTTAGTTATCAGCATTAATTGTGTTTTGCAGCCTTGCCAGCCAGCTTTTCCCTACTTGAGATTGTGTTAGTCTATCTATACGAATATATAAAAGCGTTGTGACACTGCACGGATGTTTGACTATCACGCAAGAACCAATGAACAGATTAACACGATATAGGTATCAAACGATTTGTTATTCCAATTTTATCGTAATAAGCTGTTAGATTTGCCACGTTTACTTTCCATGACCACTTTTTGCAAAAAACGCTATATTTCAGACGATTTTGGTATTATGAGACTAGAATTTTGTAATCTAGGTTGTATGGTTACTTTCGCTAACTTTACTAAAAATGGGCATGACCCACTTTAGTTAAGTCTATTTTTCGGGGGATAAGCTTGGAGTAAAGCAAAGCGCACTAGGTTTATTGAGCTGAAATTCTGGCATTCTATTGTTTCGAGTATGAGATGGTTTAGTCAAAAAATTTTGCCACACCCCCATTACCGCCCAGAATTAATCAAAAATGTTATATTTCGAACGGCTTTGGTTGTATTAGACTAAAATTTTTTAATTTAGTTCATACGGCTACTTTCGGCAATTGTACTAAAAATGGCGAATATATAAATTTTTTTTTTTCGGACAGCATGAAAATTCGTATATAGCAGTAAGGTGGTCTGCGGCAGGACAACGTCTGCCTGGCAATACTATACATCAATAAGTATGCTGTATATATCAGAAAATTCTGATCGTCATGCATTGATGTTTCAAACGGAAACGTCTAGCAAGTGTTTTGTTCGAAGGTCAATTTACACTTTTACAAATTCACAAAATGATCATAAAAAATTCATTGAATTGGGTCAGGACAAATTCTACTATAACTATAACGTTAACTATGAATATATAGATAAGGAAATAGATTAAAACAGATTTATGTATATAACTTCGGAATAGTTTGAAATATTTGAAATATTTTTCACAGAATTATTTTGTAAGCTATATTTGAAAATGTTTTTCACATCAATTAGTTTTTAAGCTGTAACACATTGCAAAATATATAACAACATTTGTTACGCGCCGTTTAAAATTTAAAAAAAAAAAAATTTACAAAAAAAAATATATTTATTTATTTGAAAAACTGAAACTGGGAAAAAATTAGCAAAGATTCCGCAGAATAGACCCAAATATCAGAATTGTCAGAATTGGCTTTACGAATATTGTTCTTTAAAGCGTCAATTATCTCTGGCTTGTCGGCGTAACACTTATCTTTGAGGGCACCCCACAAATAATAGTCCAACGGTGTCAAATCGCAGCTCCTAGGTGGCCAAACGACATCAGCTCTGCGGCTGATAATGCGATCTTCAAAAACAGGGAGCAAAACATCGAGTGTAGCTTCGGCTGTGTGGCACGTAGCGCCATCCTGTTGAAACCAAATGTTGCCAATATCCTCCTCTTCAATTTTTGTGAACAAAAATTCGTTCAAAATGGCCCGATAACGATCGCCATTGACTGTAACGGCCACTCCTTGCTCATTTTCGAAGAAAAATGGCCCAACTATGCCTCTGGACCAAAATCCGCACCAAACAGTGACTCGTTTTGGGTGCAGCGGCTTTTCAATGTATGCGTGCGGGTTTTCTGTGCCCCAAATGCGACAATTTTGCTTGTTTACATACCCGCCAAGATAAAAATGAGGTTCATCTGAAAAGATGATTTTTTTGGCAAAATCGGCATCTTCAGTAAGTCGATCGCAGGCCCACTTAGCGAAGCGAAAACGCATTGGATGGTCAGTTGGCTTCAACTCCTGAACCAATTGGACTTTTTATGGCGTCATACCAAGGTCTTTATGCAAAATTCGTCTCAATGATGTCTCCGAAATGTTCAGTTTTTGAGAACGACGGTGAATTGATGTTGATGGCGCTTCACGCACACTTTCTGCCACAGCACCAATATTCTCAGGTGTACGCACTGCTTTTGGCTTTTCACGCTTTGGTTTATCGATGAGGATGCCAGTTTCTATCACTTTTTTCACAAGATAACGAACATACGGAGCTGACGGTGCTTCTCTTTTTTCAAAATCCGTACGCAATTTTCGCACACATTCTGCAACATTAACATGATTTTCAAAGTAATGTCGCAATATTTTCCAGCGTTGTTCAAGCGTATACATAACCATATTCGTTCAGCGGAAGGATAAAACTAATTATCTGTCAAATCAGACATGAGCTAAGTGTTACCATTGACGAAATAAGCACGTTGAAAAAAAAGTTAGATGATGGACCATTTAGTATCGATGTGTCGCAGCCAACATCAAGCACATCCTTAGCGTTAACAAAATCTTTGTTCTTGATCAAAACATTCCTGTAGCTTGATGGCGGAACAAAAACGTAGATTATGAAATATATTTGTTTTAATATTGCATTTAGACTCACTCGAAATATTTTACAGCACTGGTGGAGAGTATAAAAGGATCCTTCGAGATTTGTTCCAGCCAGCGTTGTTTGTTTGACCCAGCAGTGATTACGGCAGAGCATAGTTTAATTTAATAATTCAGCTTTCAATAACAATATCAGCTTTTGTTGCAAGATTAGTAATCAACTGCTGTGTGCAGTGTTCCAACTCACTGACAGAATGTTCAAAGACCAAAAAACCAAATGAATGCTATTGGCACTGGAGAGTCAAATATTGCAACTGATGTCTAGGCTGATTCAGCGAACAGTAACAATTTTTAATGGCTTCTAATAGACGCACAAACTGAGTGATAGACTCCAAAGGCTCCTCTGTTTCCGCTGCAGATTTTATCTAATAAAAGAAAAGAATTTAATGCATTGAAAATCAATTTAAATTATTCAGATCAAAACTTACCAATAGAAATACTCAGCCAGCAGCTGCTGCCTGGATTGAAATCTCAATTTTCAGTCTGTTTACACTGACATTAGCCAACATATTTTTTACTAGCTGCCAATAGCTATAAAAATGGCTGTCAAATTTATAGTAAGTGATACACTTATCAATTTTCTGAACTTTTCCTATCCTCTAGTATCTCATGAAATCACAGGGAATATCACATGCTATAAAAATAGAAAAAATGTGTCTATTGCACACTCACATTCGGCAACATCATAAGGTAGGGCTCGCATGGTCTTTCTGTCTAACTTAAAATAAGATAAGATAAGATACGAGAAGATCACATGGAAACGCAGCTTTAAGTTTTCTATATATATATAGAATATATATATATATATATATTAGGGCGGGTCGATTTATTTTTCGACAATTTCCCTATGATTTCCGTATTCTATGGGTTATTCCATGAAAATTTGCCAAAGGAACCATACCTCTATCGTTAAAATCGAGTCCCCTACTTTTTGTTGGTAGATTTTTTCCCAAATTGACGTTCGTATGAAATATTACCTACACGTTCACATCCATAACTCAAAAACTAAAACTAACTAATCGCCAGTAGGCGCGTTGGAAAGGTGAGCTCATTTTGATCAATTTACAAAAAAAAATCTCCAACATTGGTCCAACGTTTCAAAAGTTACGGGCATTTTTGTCCAAATTTTGGACCATTTTTCCATTTTTTTCAGACTTTCAGAAAAAATAATGTTTTTTCACATTTTGTCTTTTACTACTCTCAAATTGAATATTTTTTTTTTGATAATAGGTTGATAGATACTTTATTATCTCTTAATTTGAATTTTTGTAGAAAAAAAAAAATAAAAGGGAAAAAAAATCAAAAAGTTGGTTTTATGTGTTATTTTGTTTTAGCAATATCGCATGAATTAATCAACCGAATTCGATAAATTTGGGCTTAAAATCTTCGTTTTGAATTGTAAATTGAATTAAATAATGGATTGAGCCAAAAAAATGGCCATGAAAGTAATATTCTTGGACAAAATCATGAAAAAATGGAAAAATGGTCCAAAATTTGGACAAAAATGCCCGTAACTTTTGAACCGTTGGACCAATGTTGGAGATTTTTTTTTTGTAAATTGATCAAAATGAGCTCACCTTTCCAACTACTGGCGATTAAACCCGATTGATAGTTTTTGAGTTATGGATGTGAACGTGTAGGTAATATTTCATACGAACGTCAATTTGGGAACAAATCTACCAACAAAAAGTAGGGGACTCGATTTTAACGATATAGGTATGGTTCCTTTGGCAAATTTTCATGGAATAACCCATAGAATATGGAAATCATAGGGAAATTGGTGAATTTTTTCGCTCCCTACAAATCGACCCGCCCTAATATATATATATATATATATATTACTACTACTTGGCGCTACAACCGTATGTCGGTCTTGGCCTCATCTAAGAATTTGTGCCAGCCATTTCTGTATTTCGCTTGCTGGCGCCAGTTGGAAATTCCAAGCTTCGTCAGGTTGTCCTCTACTTGGCCTTTCCAACGAAGATGCGGTCGTCCTCTTCTGCGCTGACCGCCACTGGGTACCGACTCGAATGTTTTCTTCACTGGAGCATCGTCTTTCATGCGCTGAACATGACCAAGCCAGCGAAACCGCTTGATTTTAATGCGCTTGACTCTGTTGATGTCAGCGTACAGCTCATACAGTTCATCATTCCACCGTATTCGGTACTCGCCATTGACGCAGATTGGTGCGTAGATATTACGAAGAATCTTTCTCTCGAATGCGCCTAAAGTCTTTTCATCTAAACTGCTCAGCGTCCAGGTTTGTGATGCATAAAGTAGTGATGCATAAAGAACACCTTGCAATAAAACATTTTTATACTTTAAACAAGTGCTTGCGAGGAGATTTATAAACATAGCTGCACTTACAAAATACAAAATAATAAAAAAATTTGGGTTATATATATATATTTAAAAATAGTATTAGATTAAGTCATATAGTAGTCTTAGCTTAATTCACCCTGTACTACCTTCTTCATAACGATATTTTAGTTTTGGATTAAGTTCTGTAATAGTGTTAGATTAGATTATATTTTAGTTTTTGTTTAAATTGTGTTTTTGTTTTGGATTACATTCTCTTTTAATATTAGGTTTGATTATATTTATGTTTTAATTAAGTGTTATCCCGATTTGGTATAAGTTGATATAGTTTCGTTCGCATTTACTTTTTAGTTAAATAAGTTTTAGTTTATGTTAGTTTTATTTGAATTTCGTTTGCGCTTATATTATTTTTAATTTACGTTAATTTTCATTTATATTAGTTTTATTCCTGTTCAGGGTTATATAGTATATTTATATATTATATTTATTTATATTATATAGTATATTTATTTTTGTTTCAGTGTAGTTTTAGCTTAGGTTATCTTTAAAATATTCTAGCTTAGTTTCAGTAGTATAAGTTTTAATTAATTTGCATTTTGTTTCAGTGTAGTTTTAGTTAAGTGTTATTTTATATTAATTCATTTCAATACTAGTGTTCACGCCAATCTGACCACATTCTACCTGTCATAAAAGTTACTCTCTTGAAATTATTTAGTAATAAAAGGATCGATTCATTAACCACACGTAAAGTCTTTTTTTAATCTCCGCATACAGTTTTCGCTAGTTAAGGCGACAAAATTTTGGTCCTTCGAACGCCGAATCTAGGAACTAGTCAGCAGATTTTTCTACAGACTCTAATTCTGCAGTAATTTTAATTTACTTACACTCGCCTCGCCAAAACGGCGTCATTAATTTGACTCATCGCAATTACATAAGACATCGTGCTAGAATTTCATAACCTTAAAACTTGATACTTCGCTTGCCAAGGTGGTTGTGATATTTGCTAAGCGCATATTTTGACATTCTTTCTCTTCGTGTATTGAAGATAAACTCAAATCTAACTGACGTTTCGCTTTGCTCTTTTTCTATGAACATAGTATAAATTTCAAAATATGTCAAACGCTAATACTAAAACTCGCGACTCCGCTTTAAATTCAATAAAAAGATATTTAAATGCAAGTAAATGTCAATCTACAGAAATAGAGTTAGAAGGTATTGAAGGCTATCTGCAGCTTCTTAACGAACAATGGAATCGTTTTTGCAGAGCTCAGGAAGAGGTCGAAATTTCTTGTGGAGTCGACAATGCAGAAATTGAAGAACAAGCACGAATCCAAGCCGAGACCTGGTATATGACTGCACAAGCTAATTTCAATCGCCTGTCGAGTTCTGTAATAGTGTTAGATTAGATTATATTTTAGTTTTTGTTTAAATTGTGTTTTTGTTTTGGATTACATTCTCTTTTAATATTAGGTTTGATTATATTTATGTTTTAATTAAGTGTTATCCCGATTTGGTATAAGTTGATATAGTTTCGTTCGCATTTACTTTTTAGTTAAATAAGTTTTAGTTTATGTTAGTTTTATTTGAATTTCGTTTGCGCTTATATTATTTTTAATTTACGTTAATTTTCATTTATATTAGTTTTATTCCTGTTCAGGGTTATATAGTATATTTATATATTATATTTATTTATATAATATAGTATATTTATTTTTGTTTCAGTGTAGTTTTAGCTTAGGTTATCTTTAAAATATTCTAGCTTAGTTTCAGTAGTATAAGTTTTAATTAATTTGCATTTTGTTTCAGTGTAGTTTTAGTTAAGTGTTATTTTATATTAATTCATTTCAATACTAGTGTTCACGCCAATCTGACCACATTCTACCTGTCATAAAAGTTACTCTCTTGAAATTATTTAGTAATAAAAGGATCGATTCATTAACCACACGTAAAGTCTTTTTTTAATCTCCGCATACAGTTTTCGCTAGTTAAGGCGACAAAATTTTGGTCCTTCGAACGCCGAATCTAGGAACTAGTCAGCAGATTTTTCTACAGACTCTAATTCTGCAGTAATTTTAATTTACTTACACTCGCCTCGCCAAAACGGCGTCATTAATTTGACTCATCGCAATTACATAAGACATCGTGCTAGAATTTCATAACCTTAAAACTTGATACTTCGCTTGCCAAGGTGGTTGTGATATTTGCTAAGCGCATATTTTGACATTCTCTCTCTTCGTGTATTGAAGATAAACTCAAATCTAACTGACGTTTCGCTTTGCTCTTTTTCTATGAACATAGTATAAATTTCAAAATATGTCAAACGCTAATACTAAAACTCGCGACTCCGCTTTAAATTCAATAAAAAGATATTTAAATGCAAGTAAATGTCAATCTACAGAAATAGAGTTAGAAGGTATTGAAGGCTATCTGCAGCTTCTTAACGAACAATGGAATCGTTTTTGCAGAGCTCAGGAAGAGGTCGAAATTTCTTGTGGAGTCGACAATGCAGAAATTGAAGAACAAGCACGAATCCAAGCCGAGACCTGGTATATGACTGCACAAGCTAATTTCAATCGCCTGTCGAAAGTTCTATCAAAATCAGCTCCAATTAACTTGCAACCCATGGTCACTGCGTCTATTAAATTGCCAAAAATGCAATTACCCATTTTTTGTGGGGATTCGGCGGATTGGATAAGTTTTCACGATTCATTTCAGTCCCTCGTTCACAACAATATGAACTTAGCGGACGGACAAAAACTTCATTATTTACGAAGCTGTTTAAAAGGTGATGCCTTGCAAGTAATCAATAGCTTCAAAATCTGCGATGCAAATTACGCTGAAGCCTGGGATCTGCTAACATCGGGGTACAAAGTGATGCGTGTTATCGTAGATAACCATCTTAAGGCAATATGTTCACTTGAAAAATCATCTAAGGATTCTGCAAGCGAAATAAAGTTAATTTTAGGTAGCATATTACAGCACGTTAGAGCGCTCCGAGCTTTAGGTCGACCTGTTGAATTTTGGGAAGATTGGCTGGTCCACTGGACAGTGTCAAAACTTGCATTCGAAATTAGAAAGCAGTGGGAGCTATCGCTAGTAAGTGACGAGCTGCCTACTTTTGAACAACTGGAAGGATTTTTACAAACTCGAGCTCGGTCATTAGAAATGCTAACAACTGCTTCCACTTTTCGTTGTGAATCGCGAAAAAGCTCAACAAACGTGCTGCATGCAGTAGATGATCAGAAAAAGTTTCCTCAAAGTTACTCGCAACGGGCTGATGGCTCCTTACGGTGTTTATATTGCAAATCAAATCACAAAATATATTCCTGCCAACAATTTGAACGCTTGAACCCAACCGAACGCCTCGTCGCTATTAAACAGAGTACCGCTTGCCTGAATTGTCTTAGTAACATGCACTCTGATGAAGAATGCCGTAGCCAATCCACATGCCGCATTTGCCACCGCCGTCATAACACACTGCTCCACCACAGCTTTGCCACCAACACTTGCTCTGAAAATCGGAACGCAGCAGTCACTTCAGCTGCCGATTCGCAAATCCATCGCATATTTTCTGTTGACGGAATAACGATTTCCGCTCAATGCCTCGCTGCTAAAGACGTTACCGAAGACTCTGCTGCCGTGATGCCAATCATCGATACCAAACCTCGTGCTCCTCTTTATACTTCTTTGACATCTGACTCAATCTCTTCAGACGGCAAAAAGGCCATTTTGTTGGCCACCGCTGTTATTTACATACAAGATCATGCAGGTTGTTGGCAGCCCATACGAGACTTATTCGATAATGGCTCACATGCTTCTTTTGCTACGGAAACCTGCATTCAGCGACTTCGTTTGCCACGAAAACCATCATCAACCTATGTTACCGGCATCGGCTCTTCAAATGGTGGCAAGGTAAGGGGTGAAACATTATTAACGGTATCAACACAATTTTTGGCTCAGTTATATAAAATAAATGCTCTCATCCTTGCGAAAATTACAAATAATCTGCCTACAGTTAGTGTACAGAAATCTTTATTACCAAAGTTGCACAACTTGCAACTTGCTGATCCTTTCTATGCCACGCCGGGTCCAATAGACGTCCTGATTGGAATGGATGAAATGGAAAAGTTTATTTTGTCTGGTTTTCACAAGGGTCCACCAGGTACACCAATGGCACAAAATACTGTATTTGGTTGGGTCCTGTTCGGCAACACAACAAAAACTGATGACTTCGTAATGGCCGTGCCCACCCTTTATACTGACTTACAATTAATTAGAACGGTCAGCAAGTTTTGGGAATTAGAGGAGCTGCCACAAAAGAAACACATCACTGCTGAAGAAGCCTTCTGTGAAGATTTTTTTGAGAAAACATCAACTCGCGCTGCTGATGGCCGCTTCATCGTCCGACTTCCAATAAAAAGTTCTGTGCCGCTGGGAGAGTCTCGGAGTGCGGCAATTCGTAGTCTTCTTCGTACAGAGAAACGATTTGTAGCAGATGATGAATTACGATTGCAATATTCCGAGTTTATGCATGAACTTTTACGCATGGGCCACATGGAACCAGTACACGATATGCCAACCAAATGTTTTTATATGCCACATCACGCCGTTTTAAAGAGCTCCAGCACCACAACTAAACTGCGAGTAGTGTTCAACGCGTCCATGAAAACATCATCTGGTTTCTCACTCAATGACGCTCTTATGATTGGCCCACAGCTTCAACAGTATTTGTTTTCAATACTTGTCCGATTTCGAACACACCGTTTTGCAATAACGGCTGACGTCGAAAAGATGTACCGCCAAGTATATGTAGCAGCAGACGACGTCAACTATCAGCGGATAGTATGGCGAAGCACGCCAGAACAGCCAATTCAGGACTATCGACTGCTTAGAGTAACTTATGGCATTGCATCCGCGTCTCATTTGGCCGTCAAATCTCTCCAAGAAGTTGCCGCTAATGCGGATGAAGTGCACAGACAAGCTGCCGATATCATTGTACGAGACTTTTACATGGACGATTTGCTGTCGGGTTCTTCTTCCATAGAAGATTTAAAAGCAATGCAAAGAGACGTATCAAACCTTTTGGCAACTGCTGGGTTTAGGTTACGTAAATGGGCAACAAATTGCAGCGAATTCATGGTTGAAATGCTACATCCGTCGAAACATTTGCCAAATTTTCTCGCTGACGGTCACGAAATACGAACTTTAGGCGTAGTCTGGAACACCCATGACGACTTTTTAACTTTCACGGTAAACATCGATGATTTGAAGACTATTGCTCTCACTAAGAGAGAATTTCTTTCTGATTCAAGTACTTTATTTGATCCACTGGGTTTGATAGCTCCATGCACCATTCGTTCAAAAATATGGTTGCAGCAAATTTGGCGCGCTAATGTTGACTGGGACGAATCAGTTCCAACAGACATTGCAAAAGAATGGGTCGCTCATCGGAATGATTTGAAGAAACTATCTGCGCTCAAACTAAATCGATGGCTCGGAACTGGCCAACCAGAAGCTATAACCGAGTACCACATTTTTACAGATGCATCGGAGCGCGCTTATGCAGCAGCATTGTATTCGCGGACACTATTGATAGACGGTTCTGTAAAGGTGAATTTATTCGCAGCGCGAGCAAAAGTGGCACCACTCAAGACAACTACACTACCTAGGCTAGAGCTGTGTGCAGCTCATCTTGGAGCAAAGCTTGTACGACAAACTCTGGCCAGTCTTGAAAATACATCCAATAAACTGTTCGCTTGGACGGACTCCACCATAACTTTAGCGTGGTTGCAAGGCCATCCCAGTCGATGGTCAACTTTTGTTGCAAACCGCGTAGCTGAGGTGCAGGAGGTTTTACCTCCTGAATGTTGGGGACACGTTACTTCAGAGCACAATCCTGCTGATTGCGCCTCTAGAGGTACAACTCCATCTGAACTTCTTCGTCATCATCTTTGGTGGAATGGTCCCAACTGGCTACAGTCAACGCAAGCAGAAAATTATTGGCACCAAAGGTCCCCAAGTCAACACACAACCAGCTTAGAACAACGAAAAATCATAGCAGCTTGCCCAGCAGAAGTATTAGAAAACTGGGATTTTTTGAGCAAGTTCTCCTCGTATGCTAAGCTTAATAGAGTCACCGCTTATCTATGTCGCTTTGCTCACAATATTAAGTGTAAAATAAAAAAATCACCTCAATCTCGTAAATTTGGACCACTGACAAGCGAAGAAACGCGTAATGCTGAATTAATTTTGGTAAGGTACACTCAAATTAATGCCTTTTCGAAGGAAATCAATCTTTGCAGAATGAAGAAATCGATATCATTACGAAGCAACTTAGTCAAACTCCAGCCATTCCTTGACGCAAATGAAATCTTGCGAGTAGGTGGCCGCCTTAGCAATGCAGCTGTTTCAGTTGACGTCAAGCATCCAATGATTCTACCCAAGAATTCGCCGCTGGCAAAAAGCATTGTTATTGACATACACAAAATTACTCTTCACGCTGGTCCTCAAATAATGCAAACCGTCTTGCAACGACGATTTTGGGTACCAGGTGCTCGAAATCGTGTTAGACAGATTTACCATAACTGCTGCAGTTGCACGCGAATGAACCGACAGCCACTCCAGCAAGCAATGTCAGATCTTCCTTTATGCCGTGTTTCAAGCTCACGATGTTTCTTGAGCAGCGCAGTAGACTTCGCTGGCCCTTTTTCTCTGAAGTTTTCGCAGGGAAGAGGTGCTGAAACAACGAAGGGGTATATCAGCGCATTTGAATGCATGGCTACTGGTGCTATGCACTTAGAACTCGTTGGAGATCTACCAACAGCTGCCTTCATTGCCGCGTTTAAGTGCTTCATCAACCGCAGAGGGTATTGTCAACAAGTATTTTCCGACAACGGGACAAATTTTGTCGGAGCCAAAAAGGAGCTCCAAAATACTCTTAAACGTTGCATGGCCGATGAAGGGGTTTGTCGTTATTTCGCTGACTCATGCATAAATTGGCACTTCAACCCACCTAGCGCACCCCATATGGGTGGATATTGGGAAGCAGGAATAAAACGAGTAAAATACCATATAAAGAGAGTAATCAATTCAACATTGCTGACGTACGAAGAGTTTAATACCCTGCTAACTGAAGTGGAGGCATGTGTTAATTCACGACCACTCTGCGCGCAATCTTCTAATGTCAATGACTTGGAAATTTTAACTCCCGGTCATTTTATCGCAGGAGAGCCACTAAAGGCTCTTCCAGAATACGAAAATGCACGTTTTAGTGGAACGCTTGGCCAGCGCTGGCATACAATATCTTCCATGCGCCAACATTTCTGGAAACGCTGGCGTGATGAATATCTTCTCAGCCGCCAACGTCGCTCAAAATGGTTCCGTCCAAAATTAAACCTCGAATTAGATGATGTCGTTGTCATTCATGACGACCGTGTTCCGCCAACGAAATGGAAGCTTGGCAAAGTTATTCAGCGTTACCCAGGGGCGGACGGTCATATCCGTGTGGTGAAAATGAAAACAGCTGATGGCGAAATTGTCCGACCGGTCGTAAAGCTTTCGCTGCTGCCAACTAAAAATGCTTTATATACTTAAGAGTTTAAAAGTTTTGCTTAATATTAAATGAATTTTGTTTAATTTGACATAGTTTCCAACTTATTCTTCTCTAATTTAAAATTTGTGGTTATTGTTTCAAATGTTTTAAATATCATGGCTATTATTATAGGAGTATATATAATAGTTTAGAACTTAATTTCTTCGTTCAAGGTGGCCGCCATGTTCACGCCAATCTGGCCACATTCTACCTGTCATAAAAGTTACTCTCTTGAAATTATTTAGTAATAAAAGGATCGATTCATTAACCACACGCAAAGTCTTTTTTTAATCTCCGCATACAGTTTTCGCTAGTAAAGGCGACAACAACTAGTTTTATTGTATATTAATTTTTTGTTAAGTGTTTCGTTTCCTCAATTTCCGGTTCTAGGTCAGTACCGATTTTAGTTTTATTAATTTGATTATCGGTAAGTATTTAAATTTTAAAATGTGTCTAGGTGTGTTTGTAGTTCTTAGATTTACTCTGTTACTTTATTTACAGTTTTATTATATAACTACCTAGATGCAAACTTCAATCTACATCCAAGTATACCCTCAAAATTTTAGATACATGAACACATATCGATGTTTAGCCTGTTCGAAGTTAAAATTTTATTAATATATGCATATATACTTATAGCCATATGTTTTAATTTGAAATATAATTTGACTTAGCTGGTAATTGTTTGATATTACGTTTTAGTATTAAGGTAGTTTTATTTAATGTTAATGTTTAGTATAGGCAAGGTAGAAATGTCTAGTTATCATCTTAATATGCGATCCAATGTTCAAGTATTTCTCGATTTTGTTGTATTCAGCTAGTGTTCTGTTATTTCAACTTTAAATTGTTTTTATTTTAGTTCCCTTTACCTTCTAGTTTTTGTCTGAATTTAGCTTAAGTAGTTTTTGTTTCGTCTTAATTTAGTTTCAATCTATGCAGTATTTCCTTAATTTACTTTAGCGGGCCATTGTTTGATAATAAGTTTTGGTATTAAGGTAGCTTTCTTTTAATGTTCACATTTAACATATGTAGAATGTTAGGTGTTTTGAATATAGGATTTAAAATTCAAAGTTGTAGTAAAAGCAAAAACAATGACAGTAAAAACCTGTTGTCCCGGTCTGATGGGTGATGGTTTTGTAGATGCTCGCTGTGATTCTTGTAGATTAAAGTAGTCTGTTGTTTTTTGTGGTGGTTGTGATGATATTGCTGGTGCTGATGTAGATGGTGTAATGGTTGATGGTGCGGTTGGTGGTGTAAGTGCTGCGCTGATATATTCGGTGTAGGTGACGCTGACGCCCTGCGGCGAAAAGTCAGCGGTGGTCTGGGTGTGGGCCGCCGTTTCTGCTACGATGAGGCTGCTGTGGGTGCGTGCAACGTTCAGCGGTTGCAACGTTGATGCTGCCGTTGCTACACCGCAGCGAAGCGTTAGCTGCTGATCGGGGTGCGTGCTAGATGGTTGTGCTGGTGTGTTGCATCGAGAAATTAGCTGCTGCTGGCTGTTGTGGTTGCACCCAAGCGCTGGTGATGCTGTTGCTGTTGTTGACGAGCGGTTTGTTGGCTGACATTGGCGTTGCTGTTGCGAAAAATTACAGCGTTTTAGTGGCTCTCGCCTGTGGTGAAGAGTTGTCACTTACCCGTAAATTAGGGTAGGGTGCCTATGTTGCTGACTGTCGTGTAGAGTGATACCGGTGGCGGCGTTGCTGCACTGCAGCAAAATGCGCGCAGCTGTTGGCTAATGTTGTTGGGTGTTGTTGTACTTGCGGCTAGTCAATAAAAGACTTCAATGGGTCTCTGCAGTGGGATGAATTTGTCGTGACTGCCACTGGCGTTGCTGCCAGTTTATGAGGAGCTGCTAGTTCCGTAAAACACTTCCGTTTTTGGTTATAGTACCACACTAGGATTAACATACCTTTCAATCCTTTCCGGTTTAGCTTTAGACGCATCCAATGCAACCCCACGGTTGCAAGTCAAGCAACCCAGCTGCGCCCGTGAAAATGATATGTTTTCTCTCGCATGCATTTTTAGGGAATTTGCACGTGCAAACTACCGATGTTTGCCCGACTTTACTACTTTTTCGGTGGAATCGACCATAACCGATGGGAGTAGTTAATGGTTGGGCTGGACTTTCGGGTGCCACGTCGACCGGTTCCCGTTCAACGACGTTTGTTTCGACATTCCGATTGGCTACCGATTCAAGCGCGTGTCGAATCACGCCATTTTTTGGAACCGGTTTATGCGCGCCGAGCTAGGCTTATAGTTGTTGTTGGTGTTTGTCCAACTCAAGCACGCGTACGGCCATTTTGTTTGACCAAATGTTCTCGAAGCAAGAAAAAACATCTTAATGCCAAAAATTTTGCACTCCAGGGGTATTCATGAAAAGTGTTATTCAGCATCTTCAGGTGCCCATGACAAATGCTATTGGAAACAAAAAGAAGACTGATTCAAGCTCTCGGTAATGGTAATGAAGAAGAAACTGAAGCTTAAATCTCAAATCGTATTCTTGTCACAGCCGAAGAATTGAAGACGTACGACAATGTCGATTTAAAAGTTTTCATCTCACCAAAAACAAAGCAATTTTTCGCTCGCTTGGAAATGGAAACTGACTTTTTGCAATCGGATCCGTCACTTTGGCACGAAAGGGATGATTATTAAGCCGAAAAACAAATCTGCGAAAACCTTAACGTTGTCAAACGTTGTCCTTAACGCAGTCAAATGAATAAGAAATTTTAATGGATCGTTTACATACAATGAGGAAGATCAGCAATTCCTACTGCAAGTTGTTGAGCACTATCACAAAATGAATCCATTCCACACAAAATCATCCATCTTAAAACAAAACTTTTAAAAAACGTAATGAAAGTACTAGTTTACGTATTATTTTTCAATATTTTTCCAAATATTTAAATAAAAATATAATCGAAATTTATTTTCGGTGATTTTAATATTTTTTATCGAATTTTTTTTTACATGTAATCATTTGAGGTTATTTCTCAACCGATTTCAGACTTTCTTATTGGCTTGGTAAATATTTGAACTGTTTTAATAAACTAGTCGTTATTTATAATATAAGGTTTTATGAACGTAGGTAAAGACTTTGCAAACAAATACGTAAATTTAGGCAGTTTTCCTTTATACAAAATCTTAATGCTCATTTATTGCTCAACATGACGGTGCTAAATAACCTCAGATCGGGCTGAAAAAAAACTTGTTTATATTTCAAATTATAACCAAATCGCATATTTTTCAAGCTGACTTTCATAAGATTTTGAAGTTTTAAAATTTTCCATACAAATGTGCGGCCAGTCTAATACATACGTAACAAACATAAACTTATATTTTCTTTGCACTAATAGCTATGAATTGAACTTTGAAACATTTGTTTGAATAGAAATAAAGTGAAGGAAAAAATATATTTTTTTATGTGTAGCCGAGTTATTGACCAAAAAAGGTGTAAAATGGTAAAAAATGGCTTTTTTAAAATTTTGGGTACAATGTATAGTTTTTCCGGGTAAGTTTGTTTCGCATTCTCTAATTCAGTATCTAAATCATTGCGTAAGACACCAAAACAAAATTCCTACGGTTAACCGCGAAACAGACATGTCAAAATATCGAAAAAGTGCTCAAAATCCACATTGAAACAAAAAATGGATGACATCGTAAGTCTCTTATTTGAACGTAAGAGGGAAAAGAATTTCTAGTTTTAGAAAGTAATTTCACACGATATTATCAAACTTAAGACCCAAAATGATGACCTCAATAAAGTTCCACAGTGTAAGGATCACCTGGTAAATAAGTTGGCAACGCGGCAGCAAGCATATCAATTAATGCCGTAGATGGTGGAAACAGTGTTATACGTATCCTGGGTATGCAGTAGTTTTGCTCTGCAGCTCGCCAAGGTTCCCACTGAAATTTTAAATTTTGAAATAGAACCTACAAAACGCGAAACAGAGGCTTAAGCGATCGATGGCTTGGGTACTGCGTTTCAAGAAAAACATCATCAAATTAACCAAAAGGGAAAGAAAACAAGAGCAGCTGCGAACTCACTATAGAAGAAATCATCGATGTTTAAGAACTACTTTTTCGATAGTTACAGCAAGAAGCATTCTCCGACGTACGAGCAAACCTGGCTTTGAAGCAAGCGATACCCAAGGACAGTTCGATCATATCATTTAACCCTTAGCTGATCGAATAAGGTGTCATCAGATTAAATGGGCACATCGAAAATGCTCCTAACTTGTTGATGTCTTCAAAACACCCGGTAATTCTGCCCAAACAACACATGATGACGCGTCTTCTGGTAGAATACTATCACGCAAAAATATGACACATAAACACGTTAACCATCATTAGCGAGATAAGACAGAGCTTTTGAACACAATCACTACGTTCTTTCGTTCGCAGCGTGGAATTATGCTGCACATTTTGCAAGTTCCGAAAGGCGAAACCGTAAACCCCAAATGGGAAATCTTTCAGTAGACGCCTTACGTCACTTGATAGGCTTGATTATTTGGGGTCTATTCTCGTGACCATCAGCAGGCGAAAAGTTGGGTAGCCTTGTTCACATACCTTGCTGTGCAAGCCATACATAAGCTAGATAGCGACTCATTTGTAGAGCGACGCCTATTTGATATGTGTGAATATTATCAATCGACGCTTTATACCGATCCAGATCAGGAGTGACAATGGCACTAACTGTTTCGGTGTCAAAAAGGAGGTAAACGGTTTTTTCGATTAAAAAAAATGGTTTCTGGACCATCTGCACTCGGCATTAAATGGGTTTTTAATACGGCTTCAAATCGCTGTGCTAGTGGAGCTTGGTCAGTGAAAAAAACCCTGTAAATCATGGTGAAAGAGTACTAACCGCGGCTGGAGACTTTTAATAACCTGTTGTTAGAAGCTGAAAACATCGTCAACTCGAAGCCACTTACACATCTACCGATTTAGCCACAAGATCACGAGCCCATTACCTTTTGGGATTCATCAATTCGACACAAACTCCAGCGCTATTTGTAAAAAATGGGTTTTGGAAACAGTTGATAAGAGATTATCGTCCCAAGCTCCCGTGACGAACCATATGGTGCTTACCTGCGAATCCAATCAACTTGGGATGCTTAGTGCTGATATGCGATAACAACGCTCCGAGGTCGATTCACGGGGGTGATGTTGAAGATTGAGTCTCTCTATCTGCTTGTTGTTGTCGATAAGTCAGTCAAGCAACAAATTACGTAATGTATCTAAATAAGTATTTGTTTACAATGTTTAATATGTTCATATTTTTGATCCCGTATTTGTTATGTTGTGTTAGTAAAAAGTCTCTGATTTATCAAGTAGCGAAATAATGTATCTATGTACAATAGTATTAAAATTAATGATAATATTTTTCCATACTAAAGCTGTAACATATTTATATATTATCTTTTTAACAGAAAATAAAATCACGTGTTATACTTTATAAATTTATAAATTCTTGCCTTTTTATTTTAATAAAAGAAAAGCAACAAGAGAATTATCTTTATGAATGTTTACACGCCATTATGACACGGTCGTCACAGTCTTATATCATTATATAAAATGTTTTTCTGAGCTTTTCCTGAAAGTGTTGTACTGTTACCCTATGGAATAACTTTTAGTTATTAAAACAGTTTGCATTTATATGCATAAAATAAGTTAATACCATAAATCTTAATGATTTGACCAAAAAAATGATATGTTATACTAAAGATTTTAAATGTATTGGAATTTATGAGAGGCGGACATGGAATGCTCGAACTTTGTAGGTATAATAACTAACATACAACTATATGGTAAAATTTAAGAACGCAGCACATTGTTTCATATAGAACGAGCTAGCTTAACAAGATTGTTTGACAATATCTCTTATTTATCGAGTCAAAACAAAAATAACAAACTTCCATAACTTTTAAGAGATACTTAAGGTCAGATTATGATCTGAATCATCAATCCCGTTTCCTGTAATTATTACGGAATGTAATTTTTTATACCCTCTCACTACTTGTTAACTTTGCCACTTCGCTTATAACGCCCATAAGCAGGCGTAGTTGCTATAGAAAAGTATATATATTTAGCCAAATTCGTTTGTTTGTCTGCCTGTGTGCTATCACGATAACAGCCGTAATTTTGAAGCTTTTTTTTTACTTTGCACTCTAAGTTTGGAATTTGGTAAAATATAATGAAAACTTTTTAGAACCCTCCATACAAATTGGCGCCATAACAGTGTCATAATAGCACCATAATAGTGTCGTGTCGGAAGTTAAAGTGTTGAGAAAGATAAATTTTTTATGTGTTATGTGATGTAATTTTTTATGTGATGTAATGAGTGTTCCACTTATCACGAATAAGCCTGTCGTGATAAGTGTTTGGTGTTTTAGCGCTATTTTTGATGGCTAGAGAGCCTCGCCTTTGTTGATGGCTAATGAGCCGAACTTAGTTGAGAAGTTTAAATAAAAACAAGAGCTGATGAGCTTAAAATCTCATTAAATGAGTCTTAGTTAAATTTTGATTTTATTTATAAAAGTATTGGCCTATAAACTATTTGTACACGTATTTTTCTTAAAATAATTTTACCACCATTTCCAAGACTCCTCCTTTAATTCCCATATTTTTTGGGATTAAATTTTAAAATTCAGTAATTGACCCATCACTTTAGGTTTAATAACCTTTAATTTTTCTACCCTCAAATTCAATACTTTCAACAACATTACAACATTGTTCTGTTGTATTTTTCTGTGCAATGCACTTGTAACACAGCACCCGCTGTCGCACTTCAGCTTGTACGGTATCAAGCGGCACAAGCGTAAAGGGTGCTAAAAGGAGAAACTGTTCGAACTTCAATGATCCAAATACTTTAAACTGTCTTTTTCTATCCTTTGTTAGATCTCGTTTGGAATATGCGTAGTTTATATGGAATCCATAACTGAGACTTGATCTATACCTTCTTATGAAGATCGCTGTTTGCTTCTAAATTAAAAATTGCTTGAAACAAGGCGAACTATTCAGTTTTAAATATTTCTGTATGACATTTAGGGTTTTCACAAGCTGTCGTATTGTTGTATGTCGTATTGTGTTTTCAGTAAAAAAATACAACAACTGTGAACATACTCTAAGGGTTTATTTTGTTGTATGTCGTATGAATATAGCTAACTGAAGAAACAGACAGATGATTGGGAAAAATAAATTTTTTTAAATGCTTAAACAAAACGAAAAGAAAGAAATAATATGGCTGTTTCCGTACCTGCTCGTTTGTGAAAACTTTCGAAAAATTTCACTACTTTTTACTAATTTCCGCAAAAGAGAGTGATAATCAGAGAGTAAAACATTTCCCTCCTTGAGAAAAGTTGCAAGTTTCTGCTACACAAATTTAGTTTAGTAAAACCTTGCAAGTTGTCACGTGTTGACAGAAATGTCAAAATTTGCGCTAAAACCACAAAAAAACAGAAGACAAAAGGAAAGGAGGTATCTCCTTTAAGTTTTCATTTTCATGTTTATCAATAATGTCAAACATTTCCTCATCACTATCACTTTCAGATTCACTTGATAATCAATTAATGCAGCTAATTTTTCAGACATATTCGAAGTCTTAAAAAAAAATTTTGGTCAAATTTACAACATATGTTCTTGACGTTTGATTAAAAGTTTGCAAGTTTTTACTAAAAAGCGTTCCAGTACTTTTTGCAACTTTTACTGCTCAGAGATAATTTTTTTGGTTACACTCTCAAATTTTGTAACTTGCAAGTTTTTGCTACAAAAGTACGGGAACAGACCTAATAAGAGCTTTGTGCGAAAAGTACAGACTTGATCTTGTTATGAATCAGAAAGATACGTCAAAACTTTCAAGAGATTGAATTTCCTCTCCAAACATTTTAGCCTCGCAAAATAAAAATAAAAGCTGTTATGGTAGTGATGATACTTATGAAATTTACACGGTAATAACAAATTCGTAACAAGAACAGCACTGGTGAAATACGGCAAACTGTATACATATCAAACGCTATTGTATTGTCGTAAATTAGTTTTATATAGAAGGCAACAACAAAAAATTTGCAACTGTTGTGAAAAAATACGACAATACAACAATACGACAGCTTGTGAAAACCCTAATTGTTTGTGGTAATATTAATTGTCCCTGCTTGTTAATCTCAATTAATTTTAATATTACGACAAAAAACTTGCGTCATTTTCAGTATATCAAGATTAACTTTTATAAAGCAAGTTATTTGATACACGAACCTTTACTAAGAGCTCTTAAAGAATACAATTCACTTTGCTGTTTAATTGATATTGATTTTTGTGATAATAAGAATGTATTTATTAATGCTCCTAATTCATATTACTGTTAACTTATTGTAGGTTAGCTATAATTTAATTTTTAAGCATTAAATTTTGTTTACTATGCTTGTCAAATTTTAAAAATTTATAGACAATAAACAACTAAACTAAATGCATTTAATAAAAATTCGAGTTACAATTAGTTGTATTTACGTTGAGGTTTTTTTTATGGATTTCAATTTGGGAATTTGTCAACATGTTTTACTGATATCTTTTTTTTTATTGTTGTCATATGTTAGACAATTGTAGGTCATTAAAGTCAAGGTTTTTTGGGTGGTTTGAATTGTAATGTGTGTACGTATGTAGGTACACTACACCCTTACCGTTAAGTGAAAATTTACTTGTTAAGATGAATTTTTAAGATTTCGGAGTCTTGGAAAAGGATATGTTTTTGTGTAATATTATACATATTATGAGAACTTTTTGTTTGTTATAGATTTTTAAAATATAGTTAATTAATTTGTGATCTATTAAATTATTACATGAATTTAATTGCGAGCTTTAGATCAAGTAAGTTTTTTAAGAAAGCAACAACAACAACTCTGTATAGAGTCAACCACTTAGCTGACTAGACAGTCTGTATCGGAAATTGCTACATTTCCTCTTCAGTAGTCTTTGAGTGATTAAGCTGTGAACAACTTACTGTTTTAAAGTCGTATATGATTGCACACATTTGGAATTAGTTCATTTGAATTATATAGAACAAATTGAACGTTCAAATTGCCTACTTAATAATAAATAGCCTACTGCTTTAAAGTATAATTAAGTAGCCAATTTGAACGTCCAATTTGTTCTATATGCTTTTGTTTGTAGGTTATTTAGATCGGATATTAATGGCATAATTCTGTATCTTATTCAAACAATCGCTTCGTATAAAACACTGTTCGTTCGTATTTTTTAAGTTTGTAACTCAAACGAGAAAATTTGTTTAGCTGGCGAACGACTCCGTAAAACAGTAATATTTGTGCAGTCTGTATCTCTAACGATAAATGAAATCAAGAAGTGAAACTTCAAAATCAAACGACCACGTTAATGCTATCGTTGTGGTTGAGTGAAATTGTATTAAAAATGGATATTTCAATAAAAAAAGGTAAATTTATTGTGAAATTTTTATAAATATATACAAATTTGTATAATTGTATCAATTTTCAGTGTTAAAGAAAACAACAAGCGCTTAGTTGGAAGTGCTTGTGAAGCAGTTGGTGGATAATCCTGAACTAGCAAGAGGCGCACCAGTGTATGGAAGTGACAGAATGTCCATGGAAGAGTCGTGGAAAAGTATTGCTTCCAAAGTTACTTCATATGGACCGCCACAACGAAGCATTATTCAATGGAAGGTCAAGTCAATTAATAAAAAACCGTGACTAATTTTACATTAGGACAAAGAAGAAGATTGCAGAAAACAGCAGAAGCTTAACGCTACAGGTGGCGGCCCTTTTGAAGAATCACCGCTTTCCGAGCTTGAGCAGGTTATCGACAAAATATTGTTGATGAAGAGAGCAGTGGCACCGAGTGAATTAGTACTTGGTACTAAAAGAGAGCAAAAAGTAGCACAGGCAATTGCAACAGTACAATTTCCAGCAACAGTAGCGCAGCCAGCATTAACAACAACTCAGATAGCAGCAACAACATGGCAGATAGCAGCAACAACGCAGATAGCAGCACAACTTCAAGAGCATAAATTCCAACTACAACGACCACAACACCCACAAAACCCTCAAACAGAACAGACATTACACTGACTAGAGCAACGACAAATAAAAGGTCCGCCAAATAACTTTTTTTTTGAAAATTCTATAAAAAAAAACTACTGGATATTTTCTCAAATTTCTTTTTTTATTTGAAAGAACAATCCTTCCGGTTAATAATGAAAAATAATTTCATTCAAATGGCTGCCTCGGCTGGCCATGCAGTAGCCTACACGATTGGTCCAATTTTTAAGCACATTATCCATTGTGTGCAGCTGTATTTCACCAATGACTTCACGAATATTGTCCTTTAAAGCGTCAATTGTCTCTGGCTTGTCGGCGTAACAATTATCTTTGAGGGCACCCCACAAATAATAGTCCAACGGTGTCAAATCGCAGCTCCAAGGTGGCCAAACGACATCAGCTCTGCGGCTGATAATGCGATCTTCAAAAACAGGTCGCAAAGCATCGAGTGTATTAGCTTCGGCTGTGTGGCACGTAGCGCCGTCCTATTGAAACCAAACGTTGCCAATATCCTCCTCTTCAGTTTTTGTGAACAAAAATTCGTTCAACATGGCCCGATAACGGTCGCCATTGACTGTAACGGCCACTCCTTGCTCATTTTCGAAGAAAAATGGCCCAATTATGCCTCTGGACCAAAATCCGCACCAAACAGTGACTCGTTTTGGGTGCAGCGACTTTTCAATGTATGCGTGCGGGTTTTCTGTGCCCCAAATGCAACAATTTTGCTTGTTTAAATACCAGTCAAGATCAAAATGAGCTTCATCTGAAAATATGATTTTTTTTGGCAAAATCGGCATCTTCTGTAAGTCGATCGCACGCCCAATTAACGAAGCGAAAACGCATTGCATGGTCAGTTGGCTTCAACTCCTGAACCAATTGGACTTTGTATGGCGTCATACCGAGGTCTTTATGCAAAATTCGTCTCAATGATGTCTCCGAAATGTTCAATTGTTGAGAACGACGTTGAATTGATGTTGATGCACACTTTCTGCCACAGCAGCAATATTCTCGGGTGTACACACTGCTTTTGGCTTTTCACGCTTTGGTTTATCGATGAGGATGCCAGTTTCTTTCACTTTTTTCATAAGATAACGAACATACGGAGCTGACGGTGCTTCTCTTCTTCCAAAATCCGTACGCAATTTTCGCTCACATTCTGCAACATTACCATGATTTTCAAAGTAATGTCGCAATATTTTCCAGCGTTGTTCAATCGTATACACAACCATATTCGTTCAGCGGAAGGATAAAACTAATTATCTGTCAAATCAGACATGAGCTAAGTGTTACCATTCAAAATAAGCACTAGTTGAAGAAAAAAACGTTAGATGGCGGACCCTATATATGTGTAGTTACTCCAAGAGTTACACCCCATAAACACGTTTAGAACGTACGCACACATCATCTCTACACGCAGTTTCAGGTCCACGACGAGCAACAAGAACTTCCAAGAACAAATTGGTGAGTCAGCCAGAGAACAGGCCAAAGCAGCTAAACGGCAAGCAGAAGTTTGCAAGGAAATGGCAGCATATTCCAAAATTCAAGCGGAAAAGCCATTTCTGAGGCCATAGTAGATTTTGTTGCTGTAAGGCAGACAGAAGCCTTAGAAAAATGCATCGAACTGATGAAAAACACACAAGCTTTTATTTATTTGGCATTAGCTTCGTACCTATTTTTATACAAATTTTTTAATATTTACTTTTAATTTCAATATATCAACTTTTTAAAATTGAATTTAATAAATGAAATGTAAAAAAATTAAATAAATATAAACGTATATACCTCATTAAATAAAATTTTTTCATATTTATTTTTATTGCTAAGATAAGTTTTTAAAATTTAATTTAATAAATGAAGTTAAAAACATATCGATGGCTTAATATTGAAAAGTCGTAACTCATTTTTTTTCGAGATCGCGTTTTAACATATTATAGTAGATCATTCTGAAATAAACCTCCTTTAAAAAATCAGTGCGCTACGATTGCAATGTTTACTGAAGTTGTTTTTAGAATTTTTGCTGATTTTGTTTTCAGCTGTTTCCGTTTGGTCGAGCTCTACCATTTGATTAAAGTTTTTTCCTAAATGACCTCTATATTTTTATTATGTTGACTTTATATGATTTAAATACAAATTCTAAATGTTTGATAGTTTAAATCATACTTGATTTTAAATACAAATTCTAGTAGACTTCCAGCAGGCTGTTGGACTACATATAATAACATAAGCATAGAGACAAAAGTAAAACAGAAATACAACAACAAATGTGAAATTTTGAAATTGAGAAAAACTGAGAATTGACTTCAAATCTCATCGCCCCGGTGGTGCAGTGCGTTAATGCGCGCTTGCACGGGTATGACAAAGATTTCTGATGACGCTTTTAGCATGGCAGAAATTGTGCAATAAAATCAGCTAGTGATTTTTTCCTTTTCATATTGAAAAACTTTGTTGTTGTTGTTGTTTCTTTGGAAAAATTCGTTAGAACAATTAATTGTTCTAACTTTGACCTTAAGCTCAATAAACGATTTTAAACTATCAAACAACTATAATTTGTATTTAAAATCAAGTATGATTTAAACTATCAAACATTTAGAATTTGTATTTAAATCATATAAAGTCAACATAATTTAATTTTATTTCTAATATAATGTCTTAAATTGAATTTAATAAAAAAAATATAAAATTACAAAATTAATGAAAAAATAGAATTTCATTTATCATTTTGTTTTTAAAGCCCCACGCATACTGCGTTATAGTGTTGTGGAAAACAACACAGAATTGAAACAAAATCGGTTTTAAAAACGATATCGGCGTTGTAGTAGAATTATAAATATTAGTTTAAAAATAATAAAGCAAATTATAAGAATTCTATTAAATTAATTGATATTACAATAACAGCTGTAATGATAAAAGAAAGTAGATAAGTAGAAAAGCTTTAAAGAAGCTTACCCTTCGCTTGCTCAACTAAAAGTGAACGAGAGAATACCAGATGAGAAGTTAAGTCGATCATGGAAGATTAGTAATAAAGTTATTTTTGAGATCGGTAAAAGAGCTTTTACGAGCGACCTTTCAATCAATTGCATTTATGTTTGCTAGGAGCCCAAATGTTAAAGCGCAGGGTAAAGCTTGAGGTTAACTCTTATACAAATAGATAATACAAAAAAAGTTATTTTAAGTCAGTTTACAGAAATATTAAATATTTTAACTAAGATTAACAATACTAAAAGTATCGTAACTTATTAGTTTTGAAATATAAATGCTTCGGGTTTCGTGAACATTCTCCCCCCTAAGAACAACTGTTCTTAATGAGGATAACAAACAGGACGGCCTATCGTTGGAAGTAGTTTAGTCAAGTCTATATAAGACTTCACTATATTCCGACTCACAGCGCAATGCAGTAGGCTCCATCCTCTTACTGGTAAAACAATCTTCAATATTCGGGTTGCTGCTTAGATCAATATTTCAGAACACCTGCAATCCACTCAATGTATAAAAGTCAGATTCAAAGATCAAAATCGGATAGCAGAACACCTCTGAATCAAATTTCATCGGAATTCAATCCGATTTCGACGAAAAAGTACGTGAATCGGATTTTAGTACATTCCTGTTCATGTGTTTTTGTGTTCAATTTCTTAGTTTGCGTTTACCCTAATATGAATATATGCCTTTATTTTTCATTCCGATTCGTTGACCAATCCAGCTAAATAAGGAAGCGTTTGTTATGGGGCTTGATTCAATAAGTGGCTTGTCTTTTTTGGTGAAGTCCTTGGCCAGTTCTGGGTGGCTCTCCATGAAATCAGTTAGAATTGAAATTTGGGCTGCGTTTTTATGTTTTCCCTGTAATAAAAAATACAAAAAAAATAATAATAAAAAATAATTATAAACTAAAAATATATAATTAAAATCGTTCACTTCTTACATTTTTCGCGGCTTTGCAGAAGATACCACACACATTTATCAGCAATTCTGACAACTGTTAGCTGCTCGTTTGAAAAAAGACAACCAAATCGATAAATCGATTTCTGAGATGCCTAATTAGTGTCTGACCGAATATTCGTTTTCGGTTACGGCCAGTTTTGGCTATATTGAGGCCGAATAGCCGAAACTTTTGGTAACAATATCTTGCATCAATCATTTAATTCAAATATATAAGATTGGTTTAGTAAAAATATTCACAACGGATTGTACAAAGCAAAAATTATGAATTCTTCTGTAATTTTATTTATAGCGTTAACGCAGTGTTATAGTGTTATGCGTTCGATACTATCATTTTTGATTTTATTATCTCTATTACAATTAACATTAAAATTTTATAAGTACTGAAGCCAAAAATTGATAATTAAATTTCCGAACGAATTCTGTGTGTGTGGAATAAAGGAAAAGAAAATGAAATATTTCTATTTTTATAATACTAAACCTTAAAAGTATTATATAAAATTTTCTTCTATAAAAATGTACATAGTAGGTGCATACTATTTTGAGTGTGTATAGAAGTGTGTAATAAAAAATAATATGACAAATTATCTCATTTTTCATTAAAGTAAACTTCAATTAATTATTATAAACATCAATAATTAAATAGTACTGTAAAAACTTAAATTTTCATATTAACAACTAGTTTCGGTTTCGGTTTCGGCCGAATATTATAAATTGGCCGAATATGCAGTTTCGGTTTCTATATATAATACGGTTACTATACCTAATACCGACACAAAACCACTTTAAATTGTAAAACCAGATTTGAAAATCGATAATCGGTTTCTATGACACCAAAATTAAATCTGTGTCGATTTCAAATTCTATTCTGACAATTGTATGGTGCCACAACACCCCTGATAATCTATGTCACTCCGTTTGTAACGCCGATAAAATCTCTAATAATGCCACAAAAATTAACTTTGAGTTTGGAGTTTGACAAAATCATATTAAAACTCGTCCAACATCCCATACAAACTGTCGTCATCAAAAAAGGATAGCTTTTATAAATTCCACAACAACATTTGTATTAGCAGCATATTTACCACATAATCTTCCATATCTTAAACATTGCCTTACTAGTGTTATGAAAGGTCTTGACTGTTTTAGTTTGATGTTCTTGATTAACTGACTTTAATAAACAAATATTTCTTACAAACTAGGTTTACATAAAATCTTAAAGCTAAGCAAATTTGGGTGTGAGAGAAAACACACCGTTTAGTTAGTTATTTAGTTTATAGTGGGCCCATGTGCACCGCGACTTATGGGATCTATTGTGCATGTCCTTAGATTAACACTCCAGATTTAGGTTTTTTATATATTTTAGCTCTGTCCCTGGCTAGGTGTTCCAAATTATTGACACTACTTCCCCTCCAAAATGGAGGCGTCTTAGGCTGTGGCTTGGAGGACATTCACAAAGAATGTGTTCAGGGGTTTCTTCTTCCTCCTCGCATAGTATACAGACATCTGATTCAGAAAGACCCATCTTGTTAAGATGGTATCTAAGTGAGCAGTGACCTGTTGGTGAAACTGTTGAGAATTCTAAAGTCTGCTTTGGCATGCTTGAGTAAATCTTTGGATTTTGCTTTACTTAGAGTTAAAAATTTCTTAGTTTGCCTCTGTCCATTAGTGTTGTTCCAGTGGCACTGAAATTTCTTATCTTCCCATATTCTAATTTTTTCTAGAATGTAGCCTTTTGCTAAGCTACAGAATGGTTCAGGTCCTATAAGAGTTCGAGACGCTCCTCTTTTGGTAAGGCAGTCCACCCTTGCGTTAGCCTCGAATCCTTCGTGATCTGGAACCCACCATAATTCTATTTTGTTGCTTTGTCCCAGCGTATTTAATAGTTCTATGCATTTAGAGACTAGTCTTGATTTAAGTTCGTTGGCTTGAAGGGCTTTCAATGCCGCTTGACTATCTGCAAGTATGTAGATGTGAACCCACTTTGATTTCCTGTGGAGACATTCTCTGACACAAACTTCAATGGCATATACCTCCGCCTGGAATATTGTCGGTGTGTATCCCATTATAAGAGCTTTTTGTAAATTAGGGCAATATATCCCCGCTCCCGTTACTCCATTTTCGAGTTTTGACCCATCAGTGCACCATATCTGTGAGCCAGGATTAACTGTGAAGCTATCATTCTTCTATAGTTGCCTATTGGGTATAACGACCTTTTAGCGTTTTGTGAAGTTTACCTGGGGCAGTATCCTGTGAGGGATTTTTAAAAAGGGGTAATTTTTGAACGTTTTGAGTATCTTCAAGCTGCATACGTAACCATAGGTCTCACAATTGTTCTAAACGTCCAATAAATCATTTTCGGTTTAAGGCCCCACATTTTGCCATGGAAACGTTGACAGGCAAAAAGGGCACGTGTTGCACTGCCTGTAATTGAATCTAAGTGGGTGTTCCAACGGAGATTCTTGTCAAAAAACACTCCTAAGTACTTGACCTCATTTTAATATTCTTTTAACACTTTTTCATCTAGAGTAGGTTTTACCAGATTTAGGCTCTTTTTCCTGGAGAAGGGTAACAGAATTGTTTTGTCAGGATTTATGCTTAACCCTTTTTCCTTACACCACTTTGAAGTTATACGGAGGGCACTCTACATTCTGTCGGTTCATGACTGCCCAGATTTGAAATAACGAGATCATCCGCATATCCTCTGGTGTCAAAACCCTAGTTGTTGAGACTTGCGATGGGTGGTTGATTGGTTTAGATGGTAATTCTACATGCAAGTAGGATCCAAGTAGCTCTAGTGAGCCGTTTTGATACCATAACCTCGTGTTTCTGTTGGCTGACTGGGTAGCGCACTGCTAGGTTATAACCATCCGGTTCCTCTAGGTTGCTGAGGAAGGGCCTGCCAAGCGTTGTTAGTCTGGACCTGGCCAGGGCCGGGCAGGTGGACAGAAAGTGTTTAAGTTCTCATTGCAGTTGCTCCTGCAGCCGGGGAAGTGTGTGTTGAGTAAGTGTTCCAGGGATTCATTGGTAGATTCTGTCCACGTACCATCGTCTTTCCGAATGAAAGATGGACTGGTGCTTTCTTTGGACAGGATTTTGCTAAGTCTTGCCGATTCTTTTATATTGTCGGTCGATTGGGTGTATTCCTGCCAAGAATGCTTTTTCGCGTCTCGAATTGCTTTCTTGTAGGTTTTGAGGATGTCTCTGTATGGTTGCCAAAGACACTGTCTATGACACGAGTTGAAAGTTTTCCTAACCCTTTTCCTAAGGTCAGATAGATCTTTGCTCCACCACGGAGGAAGAGATTTCTTCTTGCCCCTGCTAATGGGACATGAGACTCTAGAGGCAACCTGCATGGTTTGCTCTAGGGCCTCCACAGAAGAGTCTAACTCCTCCGCAGTTGAGATTTGCTTGTAGGCTAAAGAACGGATTTTTGGGCGAGCCACTTTGGCAAATTTGGCGCAGTCAGTACGTTTGGGGTTACGAAATGGAAGAGGGGCCCCTGTTTCAAAATTCAAATCAAAGAGGATCAAGCTGTGATCCGAGAAGGAACTTTTGCTCGAAACTCTCCAATTGTCTACTTTTAGAGACTCGTTTTCGGATAGAAGGGTAATATCCAAGACCTCACTCCAGCCTGTGAAGTTGTCAGTACTTGGAAAGGTGAAAGTAGGTGTATTTCCTTTATTGCATATGTTTAGATTAGAGTTTATTATAAAGTCGGATAAAAACTCACCTCTAGTGTTTATCTCAGAGCTGCCCCATAGTGTGTGTCTCGCATTGGCATCGCAGCCCAAAATTGTGGTGGTGTTGTCCAGCATTGCCGTAGCCACTAATCGCTTCACCTTGTCTGGAGGTTTCCTTACTTCAATATCGTGTTCTTCACAGATCTTGCTAACTTTTTGGAAAATCTTACGAAAGTGTTCCTCTGCGCTTTCTCTTCTTTCCAATAATTCTTTTTTTACGCCATCTGCCAACTGTATGGCTTCATCGAGATCTTGGTTTTCAAATTGAATAGAGCGACTTAATGATAAAGTTACGTACTGAATCGAATCAAGCACAAGTAATGAAACCTGAAAATCTAATATTCTTATCGCTGTAAGCAACAATTGGAGATGTTTTCTAAGGCGTCCATAACTGCTGGTTGTAAGTGCAGATAAATTCCTACGGATTCATGTCGTTCCACCCATCTCGTTGCACAGGACTGTTTCAGTTTCGTCTTCTTATCGCCTTGAAGGTTTTCGTTCCTAGAAATTGCTTCTTGAAGTGCGAGCAGACGTTTGGGATAGTTGGAAAAATTGTGCACACTCTGGATGATGCCTAAACCATTTCTTAAAGGTACAATTTTGCACGCACCATAATTAACCAAATTAAAACTGTGCGCCGCACAATGCGAATAAATAGCTGTATTTTTCCTGAATATAAGCTTGAGTTCCGTGAAGTTTTCCATTCAAGCACTTGCACCGTCGTAACAACATTGACCGATAAAGTAAGTGCAGTCGATGCCAGAAGATTCCATATATCATAAAATCACATCTGACAATCCTTTTCCAGTAAATTGGGTAGTTGGAACGAAACTAAGAAAATCTTCACAAATTTTATTTATGCCACTTTTACAATTTAAATACCGTATGCAAATCGAAATTTGTTCGAATCCTGAAATGTTCGCTAGTTCATCAGCCAAGATCGTGAATGCTTTGGAATTGTTGACTCTATCGATAAGTTCTTTCAGGATCAAATTGTGGCAAATGAATATGAGTTTATTCTAAATTCTATAACTAATGTATTTCGCATTTTTTGGAGAGTTCTTCTAGTGATTATTCTGTGCTGCATCATTTAATGCTCGATATCTCAAAAGAGCTCGAAAATTTCTATCATTATGATCGGGTTAATCTAAGATGATTCTACCAGTATCATTACTTCCGCGAAGTGCTAAGCCTTGTCGACGACAAATAATCACTGTTTTAACTACAGCCACTATATGCTTTCTGCGTTCATTCAGCAAATCGAGTTTTGCTTTGATAATTGTAAATCGATGGGAAGCGCAGCTTGCTTTTCAATGTGAGCTTTCATTGCTGATTTTATCATAGACATTTTGTGGTATTCAAGTAAAGATTGGTTGGTGAAGCTTTCTAAAGCTTTTTTGCAATTAGTAAAAGACTTTGTTACAAAGTTACTTAACGCCTGACTGTGAACGCCTGCTTCCCTGACTTCAAACAAGACACAACATTTGCAAAAGGTGCCGTCCATTTCCACCGAGCAAGCTTATCATATATGCTTCACCAGCCAAGATCATTGGAATTTAAAATTTTTAGGCCCAGATGCTGGAAAGTGATAAGTTTTTTGCAGAACCCAAATTTTTTCTTGGAGTCGGCTTGTAGAATTGACATTTTCATCAGTTAACTTATTCACAAAAAGTTCTATATCATATGGATTTGTTGACTTCGCTCTGGTCATGCTCTGGTCTGGAGGTGGAGATAATAAGGAAATTTCTTGTTCGTTGTGAACTGTTCTAGTGTCTACCTATTGGAGGAAGAAAATGAAGGGGTTCAAGAAAGGGAATTGACACATACACAAGAAAATATTTCTGGTTTTTTGGTTATTTACATCGAAGTGGTCTTTCCGAATGTCCATTTTGATCGTCAACTCGGCTTGATTCACGGAGAGAATAAAGCGTACTTAGTGTTTATGCTAGCTTTGTTTTTTATTTGCATGTAATGCAAATGTATTTGCATGTATTTGCAATAATGTGAACTCACTGCATGTTACGGTAATACTGTTTATGAGTGCATTCACTCATCAATAGAAAACTCCATTAGAAAATAAAACAGCATGAATTTTTAAACATATATCTGAACCACAACGAAAGTGTTGCGTAACAGAAAAGAGAAGTGGTTTTTCATCATTTAATCAGCTCTGAGTACTCTCAAAATATAAAATTTAAACATTTTTCTAAAAAAACAAAAACCAAGAAGACAACATTTTTTCATGGCTGTCAAGAAATGTTATGTTATGGTGTCTTGCGTTATAATTTTATTTTAATTCATTATTCCATTTTTGTTTCATCTTGAACCCCTTTCCATGCATGGATTTCGATATGGCATCTTTTGGAAACATGTTTCCATTTTCTATTGGGTTAAAAAACATGGAAACAAACACATTGAATAAAAAAAGCAAGCATTGAGCAAAAAAAAAAAATACTCGAAAATAGCGACAAGAATAGAGCGTAAGTTCAAACGCAGTCAGTGCGTTTCCAAAGAAAAATACGCAAGTATTTAATAAAAGTAATGAAACATAATTTTTATACATATAATTAATTTAGAAAAAAGTAGATACGAGTATCTACTCGTATATGTTGTAAGCTTAACACACTGTATGTTGCGTTCAAGGTTAACTTTAAAACAGTGTCGGTCATTTTTGACTTTCCTATTCAGGCGTGAATAGGCTACAACTCGCTGCCAAAGCAATGTTATCAAACGTACTCTATAAATGGGAGAGTAATTTCGTCAACACAGAGCATAGCAGTTGACGATAAGCATTCATTAAGCAAGAAAGCGTAGCGCTGCCACTCTCTCAGACACACACACAAGTATGCAAGTTTATGAATTGGTTTGCCCGACACTGCTTTAAAACTATTTATCCTATAAAATAACGTTACATCATATGAGTTTCTTTTCAATAGAGTAACCATTTTAAATTTAAACTTTGATGGGGAAGGCTTAATGATGAAGAATTATAATAAATCATAATAAATATAACTTTGCTTTACGGAAATTTTTCATAATAAGACAGTTCTGTGGATTTCCAAAGTAAAGTTCAAAACCCTCCTGGAGGTTTTGAATCCCCAAAACCTCCCTCCGTGCGCACGGGCCTGGGTCTAGTCTGATTCTGGTCATTTTTGATAACGGATTATTATGACTAAATAATGAAACTAAAGGTCTGTGATCTGTAACAACTATAAATATCTGTCCATATAAATATGGTTTGAAAAGTTTATTCCCCAATGGATGGCTAAAAATTCTTTCTCTATTATTGTTTTATTTATGTCATATTTTTGTAGAGTCTTACTGGCATAAGATATTGGTAAGTCTTGTCCTATTTCACCTTGTGATAACACCGCTCCCAAAGCGTAATTTGAAGCGTCTGTGATTAGAATGAATGGTTTTGAAAAATCGGGATATTATAAAGTAGGTGGTCCTATAAATTTCTGTTTTAGTGTTTCAAAAGCTGTTTGACATTGCTCTGTCCAATTGAAAGTTTGATTCTTTTTTAATAAAGCATTTAGGCATTGTGCAATTGTTGCGAAATCTTTTATGAATCGTCTATAATAATTGCAAAAGCCGACGAACCTACGCACTTCGTCAGCACTTGAAGGAATTGGATAATTTTTTTTGTTCATATTTTGCTGGATTAGTCTTAATACCGTTTTGTGTAATTAAATCTCCTCGATTTTACAACGTTTTGCTTAAATTCATTTTATTCAGGTAACCAGGTCAACTGTATTTACACTGATTTTAGTAAAGCATTTGATAAACTGCCACACAACTTAATTCTATTTAAACTTAAGTTAATGGGTTTTCCACAATTTTTTGTAAGCTGGATTCAATCGTATCTGACAGAGCGATCTTATCAAATACGATTTCGAGGCGTATTGTCAGCTGAATTTATTGCTGAATCAGGTGTTCCTCAAGGTAGCCACCTTGGTCCACTTCTGTTTATGTTAGCCATTAATGATGTAACCCACATCATCAAACACTCTCATCTACTTATCTATGCAGATGACATGAAAATATACAGAATAATAGATGCTAAAGACAATTCAGATCTGCTCCAGTCTGATTTGAAATCCTTTGAAATTTGGTGTTCTAAAAACAATATGTTTCTAAATCCAGATAAATGCCAAACTATGACCTTCTCGCGAAAAAGGAATAATTTAATTTTTGAGTACAAGATAAAAGATACTGCATTAAGTCGTGTAGATGCTGTCAAAGATCTGGGTATATGCATGGATTCTAAGCTATCGTTTAACGTTCATATTGATTATATTTGTAAAAAAGCATCTTCTATGCTCGGGTTTATGAAACGCTGGGCAAAAGAATTTAATAGTATGATCACAACTACAACACTGTATTATGCAATTGTGCGACCTCACTTAGAGTATGCAAGTCAAGTTTGGTCCCCAAGTTACAATGTACATGTTGAACGTATAGAGAGAATCCAAAAACGTTTTGTTCGGTTTGCTCTAAGGGGCTTAAGTGCAACTGACACTTTAAACCTTCCTCCTTATGAGGATCGTTTAAAACTATTAAAAATGCAATCTTTGAATGAGAGAAGGAAGTCTGCAGATATCGTCTATTTACACCAACTCATAACTGGTGTATTCGATTCACCAGAACTCCTAACTCTTATAAATTTTAACACTAACCGTAGAAGCAGTAGAAATGCTAACAATTTAATTTACTTACCTTTTAGTAGAACAAATTATATGGCTACTGCTCCTTTACATCGCATGAGTACCTTTGTTAACAACTGTAGCTTTTTTGATGTTAACTTATCGAAAGGTCAACTCAAAAGTAGATTGAAAACTAATGTATGATTAGATCTATGTAAACGCATGGTTAGTTGTTATGTCTTGTGTTGTCCCTGAGCCCAACCCATATTATGGTGGGTAAATTTTTCTCACTTTGGATTGTTTTGGACCACTCTTATCAGTATCATTAAGGCTATTCACGGTTTGAGCGTACTTTTAACAAATCATATTTATAGCATTTGTTATTGTTCAAACTGTGAGCACCTCGCCATGTGACTGTCGTATAAAAAGATTGTGAAACCCTGTGATGTATGTGATTATGCGGCTGTAGACAGAGCATAAAAATACGAGGTACAAAGAGCACGTCCAAGGGCTGCTTTTATTTACGCGTGCCTGCGTATTTGCATTTGTATGCAAAACAACAACGAAGCAAAATACGTTTTCGTAAATTGGCGAACAAATAGCAGATCGAACAAATGGCAGACCAGCGTATTCGAACTGTGAATGGCCTTATTGAGATGTTTTAATGATATTTGGGCTGGTTCTTAAGATGATCTAATGCGGAGAAAGTGCGAAAAAGCTGTAGTAGCTGAACTCTATTGTTATTGCATGTTTAATTTAAATGTCCTAAATAGACTACTTCCGGACTTAAAAATTTGCATGTACTTGCATTTAGTTTAAGGTTGTATTTAGATAATCCATAGAAAATTTTAATTAAATTATTGTTGTGGTGTTGGAGGCTACATCCAAAAACTATTATGTCATCTGCATATAAAAATGCTTCTGAGCTTAAGCCTGTAAGAGCTAAGGTCAACATACGTTGAGAACTGTTTGTAGATATTTTGAATCAAAATGGTAATCTTTTAAATTGGTAATGACCGTCATTAGTAGAAAAAAAAGAGGTCTTGAGTTTTTGTCTAGGGGGATTTAGTGAAAAGAACGTCATGCCTAGTGTGGAAAAGTACTTTGCTCTACCAAGTTTATCTAAAACATCTCCTCTTCTTCTCAATGGAAATTTTTCATTTACTATTTTATCATTTAATTTTCTAAAGTCGACTACTAAACGCCATTTCTTTGTGTCGTCAGCGCTTTTCTTTGGTAAAAGTAGAAGTGGTGAATAGTATGGGCTCAATTATATCATTATTTTTTGTTCATGAATTTCTTTGTTTTGAGTGTACGGTAATCTATTATTTTTATGTATGTTGGTGTATCATCTATTGTTGATAACTTTTGTGTATAGAAATTGTTTAATGTTAATTGTTCCTAATTTAAATGAAATATGTGTTGAAATTGTCTGAATATATTTATAAGTGGATGTTTTGTCCCTAAGTCTAATTCTTTCAAAACTTTTTGGAATCTAATTTCATCTGTACGTGTGTCTTGTTTGAAATAAAAATAATTCGATAGTGGTATTAACTTTGGTTTTGGTTTATTTATTATTATTTCTGTTTCTGCTGCGTTTAGTATTTTTAAATGGCAGCATTTTGTTATCTTAACGTTTCTCGTTTCGGCACTAGCGCTGGTGACGAAGCGAGTGGTTATAAATGCTGATTTTTTGTATGCACAAAATATATTAATAAAAAACATGAGCAAAGGGTGGATCGTGGTTATCGCTATGTGGTTCGCTGCAGCGTTGTTCTTTTTACTGCAGCGCATATTTAATATACTTTGGTGGCATGGACTCTGGTCCATGTTGCCTTAGTTAGTTGGTTATTAGATATCGTAACGCGCGGTAACATTCGTAACATTCGGAACATTGTAAAATAATTGTAAATAAAAATTTGTCTAAGTTAACAAAACATTGAATTGTTCTTTTTTAATACATTCCACAGGCATATACCTTTTGATGGAACTATAGAGTTTGCTATGAATACGCCTGTCTGAATTTTTTCATTTAGTATTGCACTATCCTAATCTAAATTTAAGTTTTTCGGAGCTATAATTTCTGTTCTAGGTGGTATTCGAATTATATTGAATGCATTTTTATTGATGTATAAAGGTGTTACTACGTCAGTGTTGTCTAGTATTATCGTTAGTGTTTTTGTTTCATAGTCAATTTTGCATATATATTTAGTTAAAAAGTTTCGTCCTATAATTCCGGCTGTGTAAATTTGGAAATCTTTTTCTACAGCATGGAAAAAATGTTCTACTATGTCACATTGAAAATCTAGGTAAATTGTACAGATCCTAGGGTTAAAGTTTCTTCTTTTGTTATTCCTGTCAGTTTACATTTATTGTCTATATTAAAGATTGCGTCTTGTGCTATATTTTCGAGTTTACAGATCGAAATGTCTGCTCCTGTGTCAATTAAAAATTTAATGTTTTGCTTATAATTTTTATTTTACTATAATATAATTTGTGGTTTTATCCGATATATTATAAATATTTAATTTTGCTGTCCCGGTTGATCTTGTGTTTTGATCTCCGAGCGATCTTCGTTTCCCTGGTCGTTAACTTCTGTGACGTACATTTTATTTAGATTATGTTGTTTCGTGATACTTGGTTCCTATTAAAGTTGTTGTTTCGTTGATTCGAGTTGATAAAATTGTTGCTGTTATTTGGGTTTCTGTGGTTGTTGTAGGAATTGTTATTGTTATTCTGGTGTTTACGATTGGAGATTGTTGCTGCGATTGCTGTTATTGTTGTAGTTATTGTTATTGTAATATCTATGGTTTAGATATTTATTGTTCTGTGCGTTGTATCTTCGAGATTTGCTTGCATTATTGTTATTATTTGGTTGATTTTTTAATATAGCAATTGGTTGCTTTATTTGCTGTTCCTTTCTAACTCAAGTGCTAAATTAGTTGCATTGGTTAGAGTTTTTGGCTGAGATACAAAAATAGTTTGCTTTAGGTCGTCGTTCAAACCATTTTTGAACGTTGTTAAGGCGTAGCTTTCGTTTATTTTGATGATGAGGTTTTTTGTGCGTCATCGCCTGTTGTTTCTGCTGTATATTGTTTAGTTCAGATATAAGACTTACAATTTTGTCTTTATTTATTGTAGCTAACTGAGTGTGTATCATCTCTATTGTCAGCTTTTTGGGACCCGGTATTGGTGTTACTTTGTATATTGGTGCTTCTGTCGTTGGCTCTATGTCCTTGATCTCGTTTTGTTGTTTTTCTATAAATTTTACCAGTTCGTTGAATATTTCATCGAAATCTTCGTTTTTAATTTCTGCCATTAATATTAAATTTGTTAGATCAGAAAAATTTAATTTTTGTACAACAGGATCTGATATTTGCATGATCAGTTGTCCGCAAGATCGGAAAATTCTATGTTTGCTGACGCAGGATCAGAAGATTATATGGTCGTTTATGCAGGATCGCCATGTGGTGTTAAGACAATGGGTACTCTTATTAATTAGTGTATTGGAGTCGCATACGCTTTTTTAATCAACCAAAAGGCTTTTGGTCATATAAGCCACATAGGCTATAGTTCTTATCTAAGCCGCAAGGCTATGTTTTATTTTTAAGCCATAAGGCTAAGTTAAAAAAAAACTATAAATTTAAATTTTTGTTTAGGCTTATCGCCTATCCAAAAAACTGATTTTATTATCAAAAATTTTTTGCTTATATTACAAAAACAACAGTATTTTTTAAAATTATTTTTAACCCTATTTCCAAGACTCCTCCTTAAATTCCAATATTTTGATTTAAGTTTCTAAAAAATCAATAACTGACCAATCACTTTCAAAATTCTTTATACTTCCCCTCAAATTTATACTCTTCACCAATATTCATTGGTTCACTTTTTTCGTGGCCTTGACTTTAAAGTGCCACTGGCATAAGTTCAATTTATAGCTTGCTGTTGTTTTTCTGTGCAATGCTCGCTTTCGCATTTACGCTTGTGCGGTAACTAGCGTCGCAAGTGAAAAGGGTGCTAAATTCATCGAAAAGAATTTGAGTCGAGTATTATGTTTACGTTTCATTTTTGGTTTTATTGTTTAATTTTGTCAACATATTTTGTTGATATCTTTTGTAATTTTTATTGTTGTCATGTGTTGGACATATGTACCTACTATTGATGGTCTTTAGGTTGTTGGTTTGTATTGTTACGTGTGTACGTATGTAAGTACACCACAATACGGAATTATTTTAAACATTGGTTGTATTTCTTTATTCATTCCAGATAAAGAAGAGAACGAATAGAATATATTTTTTTTTTTTTAAAAAAAAAAGATCAAAGAACCAAGGCATGCGCCATATACAAACAAGGTTGGTCTTTGACCTGAAAGGAAAGGGATAGATTATTTAGAGGAATTGATTAGAACTATACGTGAATTATTGATTAGGCGAAACAACCGCGAAAGACAATTTGAATTGCTTTTTAATCGAGGCTAGTGTTATGCCTTAACCTCGGCAAGCATTTCAAGCCCTCAGTTGTTCCATTCCTTCACATTTTCTACAATTTAGTTGTGGATTTTTAGTTTTCCATAATTCTTAAATGTAGGACAAAGAAAGAACAAAGAAAGTGAAAAGAACCATGCCCGAGCCCGGATTCGAACCAGGGACCTTTGGGTTGAGAGTCTAACGCACTCTCCACTAGACTACAAAGGCCGACAAATTGTTGTTTATCCGGAACAGAATGAAAAAGAAACAGTATTGGAAAAGAAAGAACATTTTTTTTGCTAAAACTAGAAACATATTTTTCGTATTTAATTAAAGACAACAAATACGCCAGAATAAAGTTAAAAAATAAAAATGAAACAAAGCAATTTACAACTTTTAAACTAAAAAATTTTACCATTTTCATTTAGCGACATTTTACTTCAAACAATCGAATATAACCTCACACACAAGGAATTTTCTTTTTATTGTATCTTAGCTGATAGTATAAAAAGAACGCGTTTGGAATATTCCGTAAGAATCAAGAAATACAAAAAGAATATTCCGGATAATAAAAACTGAATAAAAAAACAAAGTTTATTCCGAACGTATGGAATGAATAAAAAATTACAGCCATTATAAAGTATTTTCGAGATTATAATAAGATTATATTTCGGGGTCTTCGGATACCAAAATATTTTAAACATTGTGAAGTGTTTCTAAGATTATAATAAGATTATATTTCGGTGTCTTTGGATACTGAATTATTTAAACATTGTGAAGTATTTTCAAGATTATAATAAGATTATGCTTCGGTGTCTTCGGATACCGAAATATTTTAAACATTTACAGTATTTTAAGGTTATAATAAGATTATATTTCGGGGTCTTCGGATACTGAATTATTTTTAACATTATAAAGTGTTTTAAGATTATAATAAAATTATATTTCGGGGTCTTCGGATATTGAATTATTTCAAATATTTTAAAGTATTTTCCAGATTATAATAAGATTATGTTTCGGGGTCTTCGGATACCAAATTATTTTATACATTGTAAAATATTTTCAAGATTATAATAAGATTATATTTCGGGGTCTTCGGATATTGAATTATTTCAAATATTTTTAAGTACTTTCCAGATTATAATAAGATTATAATAAAGATTATAATAAAGTATTTTCCGGGGTCTTCGGATACCAAATTATTTTATACATTGTAAAATATTTTCAAGATTATAATAAGATTATGTGTCGGAGTCTTCGAATACCGAACTATTCTAAACATTGTGAATTATGTCGATAAGATAATATAGGAGCCAACTTGAAATTAGAGACGAACATTAAGCAAACATTGACCGGACTATAGACCTAACGGAACACCTTATCCGGATTCTACATTCACCGCTCAGGAAAAGAACACCACATCAACGTCAACGTACCGATCCAATGTCAAACCTCAATTAAAATTTGAATTAAAACTCAATAAAGAAATATTAACTATAACCTGTGCCCGTCTACAATTTTTCTCTTTACACATTTTGTACGGACCTCGGAGTCCCGGCGAGCTTACCTCAGCTATAGACACCCGGAAGACCGGGAGCTTCGTTGCAGTATGTCGAAGCAAAAGCGATTGTCTCCCGATTTTTTTAAAATAAAATTGTACTTTTACAAAAATGTTAATAACTTCTTCATTTAAAAACTGTAGCTCGTTCTTGTAAAATAGTCGGAAAGTAACCGATTTGTGTGACGTCACGCTGTTTCGATCCTTAGTTACCGATTTCGTGAGAACTAGTGTTTGTGTATATTCAAATCGTTAAAAATTTGGTCCGTGATGATAAATAACACAAATCGAGAAGAAACGTTGCGAAATTGAGTCAAATTACACGCAGCTGTTTACTTGCATTTTTTTTTTTATGTATGCTTAAATTTTATAACAAAAAGGTGACGAACTTGTAACTCAAAAGTGATTATATGAATTTTAAGAAAATTCAATGTGTAATATTGATGTGTAATAATTTTTGTGGAAATATTCAAAAATAATGAATGTTAATACATAGTTTGGCACAAAGTGATGAGTAAAAAAAACTTAGCAAATATTTGTAAATGGGTACTTTTGCATTGCTCTTAAAAATATTTTATTTTTTTTTTGTTCAATTTCCTTCTTTTATGTACATGGGTATTCGTTTAAAATTACATTAACTTTAAAACTACAACGTTTTAAAACAAACAAAAATATTATAATCAGTAAAAATGTAACTTAAGCGAAAGTACCCGTTTTAGAATATTAATTGGAAGTACTTGTTACTTCATATATACACAACATTACTGTCATTTATACACATCGTTAGAGTTCTCACTTGCCACAGAGTGAGTGAGAAAAGCACGAACTTTTATCGATTCTTTTCTTACACAAACACTTTTTCAAAGATTCCATTGAAGTGAAATCATAACATGTGACCGCTTAATGATTTGGAACGAACGAATCGAGCAGAAATCGATTCAGATTATTACACAAACAGTGTAGGTGAGAATTACGTCAGAGTGACGTCAAATCGGTAAAATGGAACGGTAACTGCGATCGTTCCGAGTTACAAGAACGAGATATTGATCAGGCTTAAATAAAACTTTTCATTTATTTCATTAAACTGTGTAAGAAATTAAAAAATTAAAATATTATGTTTAACATTTTTTCCTTAAAAAATGCCTTTAATCGGCAAAATTTCTTGAAAAATCACAAAAAACTCATAAAATTCAAAGTTTGATCAGCTGTACCTCTGCTTTTTTATTGCTGATTGCAAAGATTTAAATGTCACTAAATGCGTAATTTTATTGCCTTTTCCAGAAAATATATTATGTTTCTTTCGGATTTATTAATTACGAGAAATTTTTGTTTAAGTCGACCCATTACCTCTTCGAAAAAACTCATTTACCGATATCTCGAAAACCCGCGAAATTAATAAATAAATTTATTTCTATATCTGTGACCACTGACCCTTAATTATAAAAATTAATTTCGTGCGGGCTTAATTGCGAGGTCTTGTCACTAGGAATCTTCAAAAGAAAACTAGTTTGTTACATATTTTTGCCAGAGAAACTGCAAAGAACTATATCGAAACACCTTCTTTTTTTTAAAAAAAAACAGGTGAAACAGTTTTAGATCAAGTAAATTTTTAAAAAAGCAACAACAACAGCTCTGTATAGAGTCAATCTTTTAGCTGACTAGACAGTCTGTTTCGGAAATCGCTACATTTTCCTCTTCAGTAGTATTTGAGTGATAAAGCTGTGATTAAGTCACTGTTTAAATTTGTACAGGATCCGCCATCTAAAGTTTTTTTTCAACTAGTGCTTATTTTGAATGGTAACACTTAGCTCATGTCTGATTTGACAGATAATTAGTTTTATCCTTCCGCTTAACGAATATGGTTGTGTATACGATTGAACAACGCTGGAAAATATTGCGGCATTACTTTGAAAATCATGGTAATGTTGCAGAATATGTGCGAAAATTGCGTACGGATTTTGGAAGAAGAGAAGCACCGTCAGCTCCGTATGTTCGTTATCTTGTGAAAAAAGTGAAATAAACTGGCATCCTCATCGATAAACCAAAGCGTGAAGAGCCAAAAGCAGTACGTACACCTGAGAATATTGCTGCTGTGGCAGAATGTGTGCGTGAAGCGCCATCAACATCAATTCAACGTCGTTCTCAACAATTGAACATTTCGGAGACATCATTGAGACGAATTTTGCATAAAGACCTTGGTATGACGCCATACAAAGTCCAATTGGTTCAGGAGTTGAAGCCAACTGACCATCCAATGCGTTTTCTCTTCGCTAAGTGGGCCTGCGATCGACTTACAGAAGATGCAGATATTACCAAAAAAATCATCTTTTCAGATGAAGCTCATTTTGATCTTGGCGGGCATGTAAACAAACAAAATTGTCGCATTTGGGGCACAGAAAACCCGCACGCATACATTGAAAAGCCGCTGCACCCAAAACGAGTCACTGTTTGGTGCGGATTTTAGTCCAGAGGCATAATTGGGCCATTTTTCTTCGAAAATGAGCAAGGAGTGGCCGTTACAGTCAATGGCGATCGTTATCGGGCCATGTTGAACGAATTTTTGTTCACAAAAATTGAAAAGGAGGACATTGGCAACATTTGGTTTCAACAGGACGGCGCTACGTGCCACACAGCCGAAGCTACACTCGATGTTTTGCGCCCTGTTTTTGAAGATCGCATTATCAGCCGCAGAGCTGATGTCGTTTGGCCACCGCGGAGCTGCGATTTGACACCGTTGGACTATTATTTGTGGCGGACCCAAGGGCCAAATAACTTTTTTTTTAAAAAATTCTATAAAAAGAAACTACCGGATATTTTCTCAAATTTCTTTTTTTATTTGAAAGTACAATCCTTCCGGTTAATAATGAAAAATAATTTCATTCAAATGGTTGCCTCGGCTGGCCATGCAGTAGCCTACACGATCGGTCCATTTTTTAAGCACATTATCGATTGTGTGTAGCTGTATTTCACCAATGGCTTCACGAATATTGTCCTTTAAAGCGTCAATTGTCTCTGGCTTATCGGCGTAACAATTATATTTGAGGGCACCCTACAAATAATAGTCCAACGGTGTCAAATCGCAGCTCCGAGGGGGCCAAACGACATCAGCTCTGCGGCTGATAATGCGATCTTCAAAAACAGGGCGCAAAACATCGAGTGTAGCTTCGGCTGTGTGGCACGTAGCGCCGTCCTGTTGATTTAAATGTTGCCAATATCCTCCTCTTCAATTTTTGTGAACAAAAATTCGTTCAACAAGGCCCGATAACGATCGCCATTGACTGTAACGGCCACTCCTTGCTCATTTTCGAAGAAAAATGGCCCAATTATGCCTCTGGACTAAAATCCGCACCAAACAGTGACTCGTTTTGGGTGCAGCGGCTTTTCAATGTATGCGTGCGGGTTTTCTGTGCCCCAAATGTGACAATTTTGTTTGTTTACATGCCCGCCAAGATCAAAATGGGCTTCATCTGAAAAGATGATTTTTTTGGTAATATCTGCATCTTCTGTAAGTCGATCGCAGGCCCACTTAGCGAAGAGAAAACGCATTGGATGGTCAGTTGGCTTCAACTCCTGAACCAATTGGACTTTGTATGGCGTCATACCGAGGTCTTTATGCAAAATTCGTCTCAATGATGTCTCCGAAATGTTCAATTGTTGAGAACGACGTTGAATTGATGTTGATGACGCTTCACGCACACTTTCTGCCACAGCAGCAATATTTTCAGGTGTACGTACTGCTTTTGGCTCTTCACGCTTTGGTTTATCGATGAGGATGCCAGTTTATTTCACTTTTTTCACAAGATAACGAACATGCGGAGCTGACGGTGCTTCTCTTCTTCCAAAATCCGTACGCAATTTTCGCACACATTCTGCAACATTACCATGATTTGCAAAGTAATGTCGCAATATTTCCCAGCGTTGTTCAAGCATATACACAACCATATTCGTTCAGCGGAAGGATAAAACTAATTATCTTTCAAATCAGACATGAGCTAAGTGTTACCATTCACGAAATAAGCACTAGTTGAAAAAAAAAACTTTAGATGGCGGACCCTATACAAAAACAATGCTGAAAAAAATTGATTTATTACGCGAAATTCTGAGAAAACTGCGCCCGAACTTGAAATTAAGTAGTTTGAATTGATTTATATCATTTTCACACCAGCACAGCTTCGTAATCGATAAGTCGGGTGGTTTCAATGAAAACCATTTAAAAGGTCAAATCATTGCCTTTTAAATTAGTTCTAAAAACAAGTCTTCCGTATTTTAGTTTTTCTGCTAAAAACAATAATATGAATCAAAGTCATGTAATGCTAGTTAGCCCTGAAACTCCTAAGGGTAAGAAAATAGAACCCCCCTCCCATACGATATTTTGCTCAACTCGACATTATCTTTCCCCTACGTTAATGGTTACACTCTATTGCGGTACACCCCGACATGCAATTTGTGGTTTTGTAATAAAATTGAAATATGGCTTTTTTAATTTTTTTTTAATAAAATAAAGTGTTTCGATTTAGTTTTTTTGCAGTTTCTTGGACATTAATATGAAACAATCTAGTTTTCTTTGAAAAATTCATAGTGACAAAACCTCGAAATTAAGCTTGTCAATTATGAACCATGGGAGATATGAATAAGATCATAAAATTCAGCGCGCACGGAAAAGTCATAACTCTTGTAATACTTGCGAGCACGCAAAATTTAAACATTCAAAATTTTCGCAAGACTTCAAACTATATCTGCAAATTTTTGAAATTTTTTAAAAAATGCTGTTTTTTCAAAAAGTTAATTAGCTAAAAAAACATTTTTAAACTTTTTAGGTAAAAATTTCAAAACAAAATTATGAATTTATTTTTTTCCGCAAGGAAAAACAATAAGAGCGACTTGTGAATTTGATTTAAATTTGTACTTGTTTTATTTTTGAAATATTAAAAAAAACAATTAGCCCGCTTTTTTCATTGATTATGCTGTAAAATCAACAAAAATATATAAACAAAGTTAAAAAGTTAGCTTTCGTCCTAACTTTAGGAACACCATCAACCCTCCAAATTTGAATAAAATCGAAGACATGGGGGTAAATCGTTGCCGTTTTGGCGCGGAATGCCTCATATATTTATAAGGGCTTTCAATCCTGGGATCATGAATCCCGAAATCTCGGAATCCAGAACGAATTTCATTTCAGTAGAGAAATCCCTTGATATTAAGCCCTAAATCCTAGGATTTTATTCACAGGAAAATATAAAAATTTTAAGCAACTATAAATGCAACTGCAGTGTAAACGATGGTTTTTTTAACATCACCCTGTTCTTTTTATCTTTCCATACACTTTGAAATTCTAATTTGCAGTTTGTTTTGTTTGTGATTTTAAAAGACTCTGTTTACTAACTTTCATGGAATTTTGAAAGAAACAATAGTTTTATTACTATATTATAGTTTTTTGAATTAAAGAATATTTAATTCACATCATAATTTTTACTAACAGCTAACAAATTTATTTGAGTAAGAAGTTTTATATTTTTAAATCTTTTTAAAATATAAATTAATGTCGCTTGATTTGTTTAATTTATTTACGATAATATATTCATGTTTGTAATAAATATGAAATATTATTTGCTTTTTTAAATATTTTTTCATTCTGAAATAAATGTTGAACTTTGCTGATATATAAAAAATATTCAAGTTTTTTATTGAAAAAAATTTTTATTATATAATATAAGTGTTTAAAAATTTTGCAAATATTTCATTGAGGACCGCACAGGTTATGATTTTTTTAAATAAAAAAAAATTATCACACCATAAATAATATTTTGTAATTAAGTTTTTTATCGATCTGGTTTACCCTAAAAATTCAAAATGGAATTTTAGAATTTTACTTTATCTCCCAATTATTGTTAAATTTTTCCTTTATAATCTTCTTTTTATATTAAAAGTTGGTATTCCTCACACTACAGCAAACTCCTTACACATCAGCTATCCATAAACATAACCAACAACAGTTTTCTATCGAGCTATGCTGACTGAGCTTTTGTTTCCAATAATTAATCAGCTAAACATCGACGACATTACCAACAAGAGAGCGGAACTTGCGACACAGAGCGCTAAACCATCAATTGCAAAATCAATTTGGGGACAACTTTATTTCCAGAACTATAATAATAAATATAATAATAATAATAATAATAATAATAATAATAATAATAATAATAATAATAATAATAATAATAATAATAATAATAATAATAATAATAATAATAATAATAATAATAATAATAATAATAATAATAATAATAATAATAATAATAATAATAATAATAATAATAATAATAATAATAATAATAATAATAATAATAATAATAATAATAATAATAATAATAATAATAATAATAATAATAATAATAATAATAATAATAATAATAATAATAATAATAATAATAATAATAATAATAATAATAATAATAATAATAATAATAATAATAATAATAATAATAATAATAATAATAATAATAATAATAATAATAATAATAATAATAATAATAATAATAATAATAATAATAATAATAATAATAATAATAATAATAATAATAATAATAATAATAATAATAATAATAATAATAATAATAAAAATAATAATAATAATAATAATAATAATTTTTTTTTTATTTAAAACATGCAATAACAATAGAGTTCAGCTACTACAGCTTTTTCGCACTTTCTCCGCATTGGATCATCTTAAGAACCAGCCCAAATAACATCAAAACATCTCAATAAGGCCATTCACAGTTCGAATACGCTGGTCTGCCATTTTTTCGATCCGCTATTTGTACGCCAATTTACGAAAGCGCATTTTGCTTTGCTGTTGTTTTGCATACAAATGCAAATACGCAGGCACTCGTAAATAAAAGCTGCCCTTGGAGGTGTTTTTTGTACCTCGTATTTTTATGCTCTGTCTACAGCCGCATAATCACATACATCATAGAGTTGCACAGTCTTTTTATACGACAGTCACATGGCGAGGTGCTCACAATTCGAACAATAACAAATGCTATAAATACGATTTGTTAAAAGTACGCTCAAACCGTGAATAGCCCCAATGATATCGATAAGAGCGGTCCAAAACAATCCAAAGTGAGAAAAATTTACCCACCATAATATGGGTTGGGCTCAGGGACAACACAAGACATAACAACTAACCATGCGTTTACATAGATCTAATCATACATTAGTTTTCAATCTACTTTTGAGTTGACCTTTCGATAAGTTAACATCAAAAAAGCTACAGTTGTTAACAAAGGTACTCATGCGATGTAAAGGAGCAGTAGCCATATAATTTGTTCTACTAAAAGGTAAGTAAATTAAATTGTTAGCATTTCTACTGCTTCTACGGTTAGTGTTAAAATTTATAAGAGTTAGAAGTTCTGGTGAATCGAATACACCAGTTATGAGTTGGTGTAAATAGACGATATCTGCAGACTTCCTTCTCTCATTCAAAGATTGCATTTTTAAAAGTTTTAAACGATCCTCATAAGGAGGAAGGTTTAAAGTATCAGTTGCACTTAAGCCCCTTAGAGCAAACCGAACAAAACGTTTTTGGATTCTCTCTATACGTTCAACATGTACATTGTAACTTGGGGACCAAACTTGACTTGCATACTCTAAGTGAGGTCGCACAATTGCATAATACAGCGTTGTAGTTGTGATCATACTATTAAATTCTTTGGCCCAGCGTTTCATAAACCCGAGCATAGAAGATGCTTTTTTACAAATGTAATCAATATGAACGTTAAACGATAGCTTAGAATCCATGCATATACCAAGATCTTTGACAGAATCTACACGATTTAAAGCCGTATCTTTTATCGTATAGTCAAAAATTAAATTATTCCTTTTTCGCGAAAAGGTCATAGTTTGGCATTTATCTGGATTTAGAAACATATTGTTTTTAGAACACCAAATTTCAAAGGATTTCAAATCAGACTGGAGCAGATCTGAATTGTCTTTAGCATCTATTGTTCTGTATATTTTCATGTCATCTGCATAGATAAGTAGATGAGAGTGTTTGATGATGTGGGTTACATCATTAATGACTAAAATAAACAGAAGTGGACCAAGGTGGCTACCTTGAGGAACACCTGATTCAGCAATAAATTCAGCTGACAATACGCCTCGAAATCGTATTTGATAAGATCGCTCCGTCAGATACGATTGAATCCAGCTTACAAAAAATTGTGGAAAACCCATTAACTTAAGTTTAAATAGAATTAAGTTGTGTGGCAGTTTATCAAATGCTTTACTAAAATCAGTGTAAATACAGTCGACCTGGTTACCTGAATAAAATGAATTTAAGCAAAACGTTGTAAAATCGAGGAGATTAGACACAGTGGATCTGCCAGTAACAAATTCATGCTGACGAGTTGTCATGACCTTCCCACAGTGAATCTTCACACGATCATACACGAGGCGCTCAAAAAGTTTTGGAATTGACGAGAGTTTCGCGATAGGCCTGTAGTTGTTTATATCGTTCTTACAACCTTTTTTATAGATAGGACCTATAAAAGATTTTTTCCAAAAAAGTGGAAAAATACTTTCGCTAATTGATTTATTGAATAACATGGACAGTGGTTGACTTAGAACGGAACCACATCGTGTTAACACTGCGGCAGGAATTCCGTCAGGTCCAGCATTAAAATCCTCATCGATCAACCCAATATACTTTAAAATATCCTCTGAAGTAAAGGATATAGAATCCAACGAAACCCTGGGTGTAGAGTTCATATATTCAAAGTACTCTTCATCAGGATTAAAAGAGTCTGAACAAAATGACTCTTTAAAGAGATTGGCAAATTGACCACAAATTACGACAGGATCGTCAGTAAATCCGTCAGAGGTCTTAAATGATGAAGGGAATCCATCAGATTTTTTTTTGGTGTTTATGAAACCCCAGAATTTCTTCGGATCAGACAATATTCTCAGCTTAGTACTGTCTAAATAATTTTGATATAAGGTAGTTGAGCAATTTTCAAAATCCAGAAACAAACGCTTGTAGATTTCTAGGTCTTTCAAGTCTAAGCTACAGACATATTTTTTCCATGCCCTATTCCTGCTGTTGCGAAGAATCTTTAACTCCTTTGTGTACCAGGGGTAAGCACAATTTTTCGTAAATTTGAGGCTATATGGCACGGACAGAGAAAACATAGCAAAGATTTCCATATAAAAAAAATTAATTGAATTATCAAGAGTGTTATTATTAACATATTCTAAAATAACATGAAGTTTACTTTGAAGTAAATGATTCAACTTCAAAAAGTCAGCTTTTTTAAAATTGAATTCATAAACTTTATCTATTGAGTTAGACTTTACTATATTATCCCTGTCTGATTTGTACCATATGCTCAATGGTGGATGGTATTCATCAACAGCAGTCAAAACATGAGGGGCCCTCTCAACAATCACATTGTTACTATCTGTAGTTAAGACCAGGTCAAGAAGTCTTTCACGACTATTATAAATACAACTCACTTGTTGTAAGTCAGAACGTATATTATCAACAAATATATGCTCTTGGCGAGTCTTCGAATTAGATGCACAAAAATATGTATCATCGTCAGAAGATTCCCATTTCAAGTCAGGCAGATTAAAATCACCTAACAATAAAATGTCGTCATTAACGTCAATTATGCTTATAACGTATTCTATGCAATCCGCAAGGCTTGCATAAACTTCTACACTGCTCTTAGGAGGAACGTATGCATTAATAAGATATACATTAGAATTGGAATGTACAACCTTGACGCATATAAGTTCGATGTTAGCAGAGCAGGGAATAACAATAATGGAACTAACGAAGGAGTTCCTTACAGCTAATAAGACACCTCCACCGACAGCAGAAGTATTGTCAGCATGTCTATCTCTTCTATAAACTTCAAAACTGTTATCAAACAATTCTAAGTCAGTAATGCTTCCGTTTAACCAAGTTTCAGTCAGTGCGATAATATCCTCAGAGAAATTCTGAGACATTAAAAATATGTCTCGCGTCTTAGAGCGTAATCCCCTTACATTTTGATAGTAAAGGGATAACCTATTCAGTTTTTTTGGGATTGACGAGTGGCTTGAGTCGTCCCTCTAGGCTTATTCTTAGGCTGAAACTCTGTCACGAGTATATTATCAGTCCACAAATTAGAGCTTAGAACAGTTGCAAACTCTTCAGCTGGAACTGTGAGAATAAAGGAAGCATGGGAAGGTTTATTACCTATTTTTTTGCATGAACAAAATGCATTTTGACTCAACAATTTATTATGTTTGATAAAAGTCAATACATTTTCAACAGTTGTGTCGGGCTGAAGACGTGAAATAAATACATTTTTTTTCCTCGACACTGCCCTTAAGCTTGATAGATTTCTAGGCTCAATAGGAGTCAAAACTGAACTATTAGTCAAAGAAGGAATGTTAGAAGGTGACGAGGAAGTAACTGGAGTGTTCCTGTTCAAAATAATAATAATAATAATAATAATAATAATAATAATAATAATAATAATAATAATAATAATAATAATAATAATAATAATAATAATAATAATAATAATAATAATAATAATAATAATAATAATAATAATAATAATAATAATAATAATAATAATAATAATAATAATAATAATAATAATAATAATAATAATAATAATAATAATAATAATAATAATAATAATAATAATAATAATAATAATAATAATAATAATAATAATAATAATAATAATAATAATAATAATAATAATAATAATAATAATAATAATAATAATAATAATAATAATAATAATAATAATAATAATAATAATAATAATAATAATAATAATAATAATAATAATAATAATAATAATAATAATAATAATAATAATAATAATAATAATAATAATAATAATAATAATAATAATAATAATAATAATAATAATAATAATAATAATAATAATAATAATAATAATAATAATAATAATAATAATAATAATAATAATAATAATAATAATAATAATAATAATAATAATAATAATAATAATAATAATAATAATAATAATAATAATAATAATAATAATAATAATAATAATAATAATAATAATAATAATAATAATAATAATAATAATAATAATAATAATAATAATAATAATAATAATAATAATAATAATAATAATAATAATAATAATAATAATAATAATAATAATAATAATAATAATAATAATAATAATAATAATAATAATAATAATAATAATAATAATAATAATAATAATAATAATAATAATAATAATAATAATAATAATAATAATAATAATAATAATAATAATAATAATAATAATAATAATAATAATAATAATAATAATAATAATAATAATAATAATAATAATAATAATAATAATAATAATAATAATAATAATAATAATAATAATAATAATAATAATAATAATAATAATAATAATAATAATAATAATAATAATAATAATAATAATAATAATAATAATAATAATAATAATAATAATAATAATAATAATAATAATAATAATAATAATAATAATAATAATAATAATAATAATAATAATAATAATAATAATAATAATAATAATAATAATAATAATAATAATAATAATAATAATAATAATAATAATAATAATAATAATAATAATAATAATAATAATAATAATAATAATAATAATAATAATAATAATAATAATAATAATAATAATAATAATAATAATAATAATAATAATAATAATAATAATAATAATAATAATAATAATAATAATAATAATAATAATAATAATAATAATAATAATAATAATAATAATAATAATAATAATAATAATAATAATAATAATAATAATAATAATAATAATAATAATAATAATAATAATAATAATAATAATAATAATAATAATAATAATAATAATAATAATAATAATAATAATAATAATAATAATAATAATAATAATAATAATAATAATAATAATAATAATAATAATAATAATAATAATAATAATAATAATAATAATAATAATAATAATAATAATAATAATAATAATAATAATAATAATAATAATAATAATAATAATAATAATAATAATAATAATAATAATAATAATAATAATAATAATAATAATAATAATAATAATAATAATAATAATAATAATAATAATAATAATAATAATAATAATAATAATAATAATAATAATAATAATAATAATAATAATAATAATAATAATAATAATAATAATAATAATAATAATAATAATAATAATAATAATAATAATAATAATAATAATAATAATAATAATAATAATAATAATAATAATAATAATAATAATAATAATAATAATAATAATAATAATAATAATAATAATAATAATAATAATAATAATAATAATAATAATAATAATAATAATAATAATAATAATAATAATAATAATAATAATAATAATAATAATAATAATAATAATAATAATAATAATAATAATAATAATAATAATAATAATAATAATAATAATAATAATAATAATAATAATAATAATAATAATAATAATAATAATAATAATAATAATAATAATAATAATAATAATAATAATAATAATAATAATAATAATAATAATAATAATAATAATAATAATAATAATAATAATAATAATAATAATAATAATAATAATAATAATAATAATAATAATAATAATAATAATAATAATAATAATAATAATAATAATAATAATAATAATAATAATAATAATAATAATAATAATAATAATAATAATAATAATAATAATAATAATAATAATAATAATAATAATAATAATAATAATAATAATAATAATAATAATAATAATAATAATAATAATAATAATAATAATAATAATAATAATAATAATAATAATAATAATAATAATAATAATAATAATAATAATAATAATAATAATAATAATAATAATAATAATAATAATAATAATAATAATAATAATAATAATAATAATAATAATAATAATAATAATAATAATAATAATAATAATAATAATAATAATAATAATAATAATAATAATAATAATAATAATAATAATAATAATAATAATAATAATAATAATAATAATAATAATAATAATAATAATAATAATAATAATAATAATAATAATAATAATAATAATAATAATAATAATAATAATAATAATAATAATAATAATAATAATAATAATAATAATAATAATAATAATAATAATAATAATAATAATATAATAATAATAATAATAATAATAATAATAATAATAATAATAATAATAATAATAATAATAATAATAATAATAATAATAATAATAATAATAATAATAATAATAATAATAATAATAATAATAATAATAATAATAATAATAATAATAATAATAATAATAATAATAATAATAATAATAATAATAATAATAATAATAATAATAATAATAATAATAATAATAA
>OY986437.1:142739632-142747132 GCA_963920525.1 Dichetophora obliterata
TAATAATAATAATAATAATAATAATAATAATAATAATAATAATAATAATAATAATAATAATAATAATAATAATAATAAAATAATAATAATAATAATAATAATAATAATAATAATAATAATAATAATAATAATAATAATAATAATAATAATAATAATAATAATAATAATAATAATAATAATAATAATAATAATAATAATAATAATAATAATAATAATAATAATAATAATAATAATAATAATAATAATAATAATAATAATAAAAATAATAATAATAATAATAATAATAATATAATAATAATAATAATAATAATAATAATAATAATAAAATAATAATAATAATAATAATAATAATAATAATAATAATAATAATAATAATAATAATAATAATAATAATAATAATAATAATAATAATAATAATAATAATAATAATAATAATAATAATAATAATAATAATAATAATAATAATAATAATAATATAATAATAATAATAATAATAATAATAATAATAATAATAATAATAATAATAATAATAATAATATAATAATAATAATAATAATAATAATAATAATATAATAATAATAATAATAATAATAATAATAATAATAATAATAATAATAATAATAATAATAATAATAATAATAATAATAATAATAATAATAATAATATAATAATAATAATAATAATAATAATAATAATAATAATAATAATAATAATATAATAATAATAATAATAATAATAATAATAATAATAATAATAATAATAATAATAATAATAATAATAATAATAATATAATAATAATAATAATAATAATAATAATAATAATAATAATAATAATAATAATAATAATAATAATAATAATAATAATAATAATAATAATAATAATAATAATAATAATAATAATAATAATAATAATATAATAATAATAATAATAATATAATAATAATAATAATAATAATAATAATAATAATAATATAATAATAATAATAATAATAATAATAATAATAATAATAATAATAATAATAATAATAATAATAATAATAATAATAATAATAATAATAATAATAATAATAATAATAATAATAATAATATAATAATAATAATAATAATAATAATAATAATAATAATAATAATAATAATAATAATAATAATAATAATAATAATAATAATAATAATAATAATAATAATAATAATAATAATAATAATAATAATAATAATAATAATAATAATAATAATAATAATAATAATAATAATAATAATAATAATAATAATAATAATAATAATATAATAATAATAAATAATAATAATAATAATAATAATAATAATAATAATAATAATAATAATAATAATAATAATAATAATAATAATAATAATAATAATAATAATAATAATAATAATAATAATAATAATAATAATAATAATAATAATAATAATAATAATAATAATAATAATAATAATAATAATAATAATAATAATAATAATAATAATAATAATAATAATAATAATAATAATAATAATAATAATAATAATAATAATAATAATAATAATAATAATAATAATAATAATAATAATAATAATAATAATAATAATAATAATAATAATAATAATAATAATAATAATAATAATAATAATAATAATAATAATAATAATAATAATAATAATAATAATAATAATAATAATAATAATAATAATAATAATAATAATAATAATAATAATAATAATAATAATAATAATAATAATAATAATAATAATAATAATAATAATAATAATAATAATAATAATAATAATAATAATAATAATAATAATAATAATAATAATAATAATAATAATAATAATAATAATAATAATAATAATAATAATAATAATAATAATAATAATAATAATAATAATAATAATAATAATAATAATAATAATAATAATAATAATAATAATAATAATAATAATAATAATAATAATAATAATAATAATAATAATAATAATAATAATAATAATAATAATAATAATAATAATAATAATAATAATAATAATAATAATAATAATAATAATAATAATAATAATAATAATAATAATAATAATAATAATAATAATAATAATAATAATAATAATAATAATAATAATAATAATAATAATAATAATAATAATAATAATAATAATAATAATAATAATAATAATAATAATAATAATAATAATAATAATAATAATAATAATAATAATAATAATAATAATAATAATAATAATAATAATAATAATAATAATAATAATAATAATAATAATAATAATAATAATAATAATAATAATAATAATAATAATAATAATAATAATAATAATAATAATAATAATAATAATAATAATAATAATAATAATAATAATAATAATAATAATAATAATAATAATAATAATAATAATAATAATAATAATAATAATAATAATAATAATAATAATAATAATAATAATAATAATAATAATAATAATAATAATAATAATAATAATAATAATAATAATAATAATAATAATAATAATAATAATAATAATAATAATAATAATAATAATAATAATAATAATAATAATAATAATAATAATAATAATAATAATAATAATTATAATAATAATAATGATAATAATTTTTTTTTGCGGAAAAGGTCAGGTGGAATGCCTGTTACGCACCGTCAGCCAAGTTCGTCCCTTGACCGGTGTGTCGGGATCCGCTGTCGCCTATTGCTAGCGCCTACCGACTAAACCACCTCCTTCTTATACGGGAGTTTTTCCCACCCCGGAATCGCTTTCGCATTACTTCGGAGTGGTCCCTGTATTTGGCTGTGTGAGCCAGCATCTGTAAAAACCCGCGTCCGGGCCTCCGCTTCTGCCTTTATTGCCTTCGAGGTTCACATTTCCTCATTCAAGTAATAGGTCAAGATCAGCTGCCTGCAGCGCTTTATTTCGCCACAGCTAGCCAAGCTACCACTATCTACTTTCCACCGGTAGCTCGGCAGCTTCCAGATCGCGTTTCTTTTTTCGTAGAATATTTTCAACCCATCTGGCTACGCATTTCCAGTTTTCTTCGCTGCTGACCATAATATCAAGCACGCGATCTACGTTCAAAACGCCTACTATTAATATAAGGGCGTTACGCCCCGCTTGCCACCGTGCACATTGGAAGAAGGTGTGCTCTGCGTCATCTAGATGTCCGTCGCCATAGATACAATTGGGACTTTCTACTTTTCCCATTTTGTGAAGGTACTTTCGAAAGTACCCGTGGCCTGACAGGAACTGCGTGACGTAAAAGTTTACCTCACCGAATTCTCGATTATACCATCTATCTAGGTGGGGGACTAATTTTGCTGTCCACCTGCCTTTGGTGTCAGTGTCCCATCGGTCTTGCCACCGTCGCAGGGTCTGTAGCTGAACCGCCTGCTTGGTCATTCTGTCGTTATTGTTTTCCTTCTTCAGTTCCCATAACGTTTTGCGCTCTTGTGCTAGAAGATCGATTGGTATGGTTCCACTGATCACTAATACTGCAGCTTCAGAAACCGTGCGGTACGCTGAAGCTACCCGTTGGGCTGCCGTTCTCTGTACTGCCGATAGGGGCTTTCTCTTGCGTGTCGTTTTCAGAACATCAGCCCACGGCTCACTTCCATACAGGAGTATGGAGTGTGTTGTCGACATTAACAACTTTCTCTTACTCTGCATAGGACCGCCTATGTTTGCCATTAAATGGCTAAGCCATGCTGTTATTTGGGCTGCTTTCGTCGCTGCATATTGTATCTGCGCCCAGTAGGATAGCTTGTTGTCAAGCCTTATCCTTAGGTAGTTTACCACCTTCTGGGTAGTGATAGTGTTCGCGCATACCCTCAGCTCTACTTCTAGTGGGATATGCTTTCTTGTGAGAAGAAGGAGCTCAGTTTTTTCTGTAGCCAGTTGGAGGCCGTGAGAGTCCAGACACGCTTTTGTTCTAAGCATGACCTGATTGAGCTTTCTTTGTGCGTCTGTGGTGTCTCGTGCGGTGATAATAGCTGCGATATCATCTGCGTACCCGACAAGATATGTATCATCGGGCATATCCATACGAAGGATTTCGTCGTAACTTACGTTCCAAAGATCTGGGCCGAGAATTGACCCTTGTGCAGCCCCTGAAGTTATCTGTTTTTGTCAGGGACCGCTTGTGGTTTCGTAAGTAAGTTTGCGATCCTTAAGATAGTTTCGCATCATTCTCTGTAGATACGACGGGATTTGGAAGCGATTTTCCAGAGCGTAAATTATATTTTTCCAGCTGACGCTATTAAAGGCGTTTCTTACATCTAGGGTCGCCAGTAAGACGATTCCCCTTGAGTAGTGGTTCCTAGTTTGTGCATCTTCGAAGCTTGTCAGGGCTTCTGTGATAGCTCCAATTGTAGACCTACCGGGTCTAAAGCCATGCTGTCTTGGGGACAGTCCCCCACTAGTGTTAATTGCTGTCGCAAGGCGAGGCTTAAGCAGTCTTTCTAGTAGCTTTCCAGATGTGTCAAGCATGCATAGGGGTCTGTAGGCCGAAGGAGACTCTGGGTTTCCTTTTCCCTTGCTGATGAGTACTAGACTTTGTCTCTTCCATATTTCTGGAAAAATGCCTTCTGTTAAGCAAGCGTTGTACATGCTTAGCAGTACGTTGGGTCTCGAGATTGCAAATATTTTCAAAATCTCTGATGGGACGCCGTCAAGGCCGGGTGCATTTTTATTTTTAAGCGTTCTCGCGGCTAGCTTGAGCTCGTCTTCTGTAAAAAGTGGAGGAGAATCATCCTGAGGGATCTCCAAGACTTCTTCTGTTACGTCATGCGTGGGAAAAAGGACATTTACGATGTTGTCCATTTTATCTGCTTCTAACTCAAGCATCGGTGGTTTTGATACGAGCTTTCTCATAAAAATCTTGTATCCGAGCCCCCAGGGGTCGTTGTTAATGTCATTTCGGAGGTCCTCCCACTTTCTTTTTTTGCTCGATATGATAGCTTGTTTGAGGTTGTTCTTGGCTATCTTAAACTCATCATTTTCGGATAAAGCTGCACCTAAGCGTCTTGCTCTGGTATACCTTCTCCGACTCTGCAAGCATGCTTGTCTCAGTTGCGCTATTTCTTCCGTCCACCAGTAGACGGAGTTTTTGTGCCTACATGTTTTTATTTTCGGCATTGACTTTTCGCAAGCTCTCTCGATTGTTCTCATAGTTTGGTTTACTATGGACCTTGCGTTATTTGAAGCAAAACTTATTTGGGAGTTTGCATCTATTTCGGCAAGAAAAGCGTCTGGGTTCAATTTAGAGGCATTCCACTTGCGTGTGCTCTTTTTGGCGGTGTTTCGAGCAGGGCGACTTGACATATTTACACAGTATGATATGTAGTGGTGGTCGCTGCCTGTAAAGTCTTCAAGGACTTTCCACGATTTTAGCCTATGAGTCATTTTCTCAGATACTAGTGTGATATCTGGAGTTGTAGCATTGCATCCCGGTCTTCGGAAAGTTGTGGCAGTTCCAGTATTTGCGACTACTAGGCCTTGCCTGGCAATCATATCTAGAACTCGTCTTCTTCTATGATTGGTTGAAGGCATACCCCATTCAATCGCCTGCGAATTAAAGTCTCCTGCGACAATAAACTCTCCTCCGATCTGCAGAATTTTGTCTTCTATGCAGTCGAGTTTGGCCTGAAAGTCTTCTATATTATCGCTGGGGGTCAAGTAGCAACTCATTAGGGTAAAGTTGTGGCCAAGAATCCAAACGAAGCCGTTTCCTGCACCGCTTCCCTTTATTCGGAGCTTACTCTCAGCCAGGAGCCAAATGGCTGCTGTCTTTGAACAGTCTTCCACCCAGATTCCGTTGTATTGTTCGCTGATAATAACAACATCTGCATCTCTATCTATAACCAGCTGCGAGAGAAGAGCGTCTGCCGTCCTACTTCTATGCATATTCGCCTGAAGTATTCTCATTTCTTCTTATTGGCTTCACACTTACGGGAGCCCGGTAGGTGGTCTACTGAAGCCTGGCCCTCATGATGGCATAAGCAGCAATTTGGAGGGTTGCTGCATTCTTTTAGCTTGTGTCCTGCTTCTCCACAGCGTATACATAAGCCTTGGCCTTTCCGATCAGGGCCAGTGCAGCTTGACTGGACATGTCCAGTGCCGAAGCATCTGTAGCAGCGCTTAGTATCTTCAAGATATTTTACTCTGCAACTTGTCCAGCCGATAAGTACACGCCGTTCTTTTAGGATGACATTTGCACTTTCCGTTGGCAGCGTAACGTATGCACGTCGTTGTTCTCTGCTGTCAGTGCGCGATATAGCTACTCCCACCTCTGCTCCTGGGTTTTTAAGCGCTTTTCTAATGGCGACTACTACCTCGTCTTTGTCGATAAAGCTATCTAGGTCACGTACTTCGATTGTCACCGTTGGCTTAAGATCAGTAACGGTTGCATCATCTCCTAGTGTTTTTTTATTGCCTCTCGGAATTCATCCTTGTTTCCGCCTTTTCCCAATTCTAAAAGAATGGCTCCAGTTTTCGTTTTCCGGATCGAGCGGATGGCAATGTCTGAGATTTCTGGTTTAACCCTCTGTCGCAGATTCTTTAAAGTGTCGGCGTAGCTGTGGCCGTCTGCTGGTTGAACCAGAACTGCATCTGGTTTTTCTCGGGGGCGTGCTTTAATCTGCTTCCTTCCTCCTCTCTTGTTTCCATCCTTATTCTCTTTATCGTTTTGTTGACAAGGTACCTCTGGTTTTTCTCGCAGGCGTACTTGTTTTTATTTACCTTCTTCTTTCATTTTTCTTTCATGTTCTCTTTTTCGGCTTGTTGTTGTAATACTTTTGATTTCTTCTTCTTGTGAGTTACAGTCTTCCATTGTGCATCTTCTTCTGGATCTCTACTTGTTTCGTTTGTTACAGCTTCCGTTTCTTTAGGCCTCTTTTTAGTCCCTTGCGCTAACGGACTTGAAGCAGCTCGTTTTGCGTTTGTCGTCATAGGTGTTGATACTTGGGCTGACGGCTGACGTTTAGCAGCTTCAGCAAGCTTTCCCTCTTTCTCTGCTCCTGTCCAGTTTCTTCTGTAGCTAGCAATCACATCAAGCAATTCGTCAAGCTCTGAAACCCCGTTCTTAATGTCCATGTTGACATTTTTCTGCCTTATCATGACCGTTTTCATCTTCCTGAGCACTTTTCTGCACTCTTGAAGCGATTCTTCCTCTGATGCTCTCATTTTTAAAATGAACTCCTGACGTGGTGAGCTATGAATTGCCGGAGCTGGTGAAGAGATTGGCGTGCTGTATCTAGTCGGGAGGGGCGCCACATCACAGTTGCTTGGAGTTATGATAGTATTCTCTAGTTTCGATGGCATCGCTTCTTTTTGCATCAGCAGCGCTTCTGCAGTGCAACCTTTTGGCGGCGATCGCTGAGTCTTTTTGCTCCCTACAAATATACCTGCATGTTCTTCATCAAATTGTTGTTGTTTTGTTTGTTGTTGTGAAGTCATTTCTATTGGGTCCCCGCTTCGAGCCGCTAT
>OY986437.1:142753087-142760587 GCA_963920525.1 Dichetophora obliterata
TATTAATATTAATAATAATAATAATAATAATAATAATAATAATAATAATAATAATAATAATAATAATAATAATAATAATAATAATAATAATAATAATAATAATAATAATAATAATAATAATAATAATAATAATAATAATAATAATAATAATAATAATAATAATAATAATAATAATAATAATAATAATAATAATAATAATAATAATAATAATAATAATAATAATAATAATAATAATAATAATAATAATAATAATAATAATAATAATAATAATAATAATAATAATAATAATAATAATAATAATAATAATAATAATAATAATAATAATAATAATAATAATAATAATAATAATAATAATAATAATAATAATAATAATAATAATAATAATAATAATAATAATAATAATAATAATAATAATAATAATAATAATAATAATAATAATAATAATAATAATAATAATAATAATAATAATAATAATAATAATAATAATAATAATAATAATAATAATAATAATAATAATAATAATAATAATAATAATAATAATAATAATAATAATAATAATAATAATAATAATAATAATAATAATAATAATAATAATAATAATAATAATAATAATAATAATAATAATAATAATAATAATAATAATAATAATAATAATAATAATAATAATAATAATAATAATAATAATAATAATAATAATAATAATAATAATAATAATAATAATAATAATAATAATAATAATAATAATAATAATAATAATAATAATAATAATAATAATAATAATAATAATAATAATAATAATAATAATAATAATAATAATAATAATAATAATAATAATAATAATAAATAATAATAATAATAATAATAATAATAATAATAATAATAATAATAATAATAATAATAATAATAATAATAATAATAATAATAATAATAATAATAATAATAATAATAATAATAATAATAATAATAATAATAATAATAATAATAATAATAATAATAATAATAATAATAATAATAATAATAATAATAATAATAATAATAATAATAATAATAATAATAATAATAATAATAATAATAATAATAATAATAATAATAATAATAATAATAATAATAATAATAATAATATAATAATAATAATAATAATAATAATAATAATAATAATAATAATAATAATAATAATAATAATAATAATAATAATAATAATAATAATAATAATAATAATAATAATAATAATAATAATAATAATAATAATAATAATAATAATAATAATAATAATAATAATAATAATAATAATAATAATAATAATATAATAATAATAATAATAATAATAATAATAATAATAATAATAATAATAATAATAATAATAATAATAATAATAATAATAATAATAATAATAATAATAATAATAATAATAATAATAATAATAATAATAATAATAATAATAATAATAATAATAATAATAATAATAATAATAATAATAATAATAATAATAATAATAATAATAATAATAATAATAATAATAATAATAATAATAAGTAATAATAATAATAATAATAATAATAATAATAATAATAATAATAATAATAATAATAATAATAATAATAATAATAATAATAATAATAATAATAATAATAATAATAATAATAATAATAATAATAATAATAATAATAATAATAATAATAATAATAATAATAATAATAATAATAATAATAATAATAATAATAATAATAATAATAATAATAATAATAATGAATAATAATAATAATAATAATAATAATAATAATAATAATAATAATAATAATAATAATAATAATAATAATAATAATAATAATAATAATAATAATAATAATAATAATAATAATAATAATAATAATAATAATAATAATAATAATAATAATAATAATAATAATAATAATAATAATAATAATAATAATAATAATAATAATAATAATAATAATAATAATAATAATAATAATAATAATAATAATAATAATAATAATAATAATAATAATAATAATAATAATAATAATAATAATAATAATAATAATAATAATAATAATAATAATAATAATAATAATAATAATAATAATAATAATAATAATAATAATAATAATAATAATAATAATAATAATAATAATAATAATAATAATAATAATAATAATAATAATAATAATAATAATAATAATAATAATAATAATAATAATAATAATAATAATAATAATAATAATAATAATAATAATAATAATAATAATAATAATAATAATAATAATAATAATAATAATAATAATAATAATAATAATAATAATAATAATAATAATAATAATAATAATAATAATAATAATAATAATAATAATAATAATAATAATAATAATAATAATAATAATAATAATAATAATAATAATAATAATAATAATAATAATAATAATAATAATAATAATAATAATAATAATAATAATAATAATAATAATAATAATAATAATAATAATAATAATAATAATAATAATAATAATAATAATAATAATAATAATAATAATAATAATAATAATAATAATAATAATAATAATAATAATAATAATAATAATAATAATAATAATAATAATAATAATAATAATAATAATAATAATAATAATAATAATAATAATAATAATAATAATAATAATAATAATAATAATAATAATAATAATAATAATAATAATAATAATAATAATAATAATAATAATAATAATAATAATAATAATAATAATAATAATAATAATAATAATAATAATAATAATAATAATAATAATAATAATAATAATAATAATAATAATAATAATAATAATAATAATAATAATAATAATAATAATAATAATAATAATAATAATAATAATAATAATATAATAATAATAATAATAATAATAATAATAATAATAATAATAATAATAATAATAATAATAATAATAATAATAATAATAATAATAATAATAATAATAATAATAATAATAATAATAATAATAATAATAATAATAATAATAATAATAATAATAATAATAATAATAATAATAATAATAATAATAATAATAATAATAATAATAATAATAATAATAATAATGATAATAATAATAAAAATAATAATAATAATAATAATAATAATAATAATAATAATAATAATAATAATAATAATAATAATAATAATAATAATAATAATAATAATAATAATAATAATAATAATAATAATAATAATAATAATAATAATAATAATAATAATAATAATAATAATAATAATAATAATAATAATAATAATAATAATAATAATAATAATAATAATAATAATAATAATAATAATAATAATAATAATAATAATAATAATAATAATAATAATAATAATAATAATAATAATAATAATAATAATAATAATAATAATAATAATAATAATAATAATAATAATAATAATAATAATAATAATAATAATAATAATAATAATAATAATAATAATAATAATAATAATAATAATAATAATAATAATAATAATAATAATAATAATAATAATAATAATAATAATAATAATAATAATAATAATAATAATAATAATAATAATAATAATAATAATAATAATAATAATAATAATAATAATAATAATAATAATAATAATAATAATAATAATAATAATAATAATAATAATAATAATAATAATAATAATAATAATAATAATAATAATAATAATAATAATAATAATAATAATAATAATAATAATAATAATAATAATAATAATAATAATAATAATAATAATAATAATAATAATAATAATAATAATAATAATAATAATAATAATAATAATAATAATAATAATAATAATAATAATAATAATAATAATAATAATAATAATAATAATAATAATAATAATAATAATAATAATAATAATAATAATAATAATAATAATAATAATAATAATAATAATAATAATAATAATAATAATAATAATAATAATAATAATAATAATAATAATAATAATGATAATAATAATAATAATAATAATAATAATAATAATAATAATAATAATAATAATAATAATAATAATAATAATAATAATAATAATAATAATAATAATAATAATAATAATAATAATAATAATAATAATAATAATAATAATAATAATAATAATAATAATAATAATAATAATAATAATAATAATAATTATAATAATAATAATAATAATAATAATAATAATAATAATAATAATAATAATAATAATAATAATAATAATAATAATAATAATAATAATAATAATAATAATAATAATAATAATAATAATAATAATAATAATAATAATAATAATAATAATAATAACAATAATAATAATAATAATAATAATAATAATAATAATAATAATAATAATATTAATATGATTATTTTTCTTCGACCTCTTGATGTATAATTTTGAGTTTAATTCGGGCTCAAGGTCACTTTTGAATAAAAAACAGTCTTATATTTGTTTAACACCTGCCTACAACAACTAGACGAAAAACCAAGATTGATGACAAAATATGTAGACGATTTATTTGGAATTATAAAAGCGGACAAAATTGATGCAACTTTAAAGGTATTGAACAAATTCCATAGAAATATAAAATTTACAAAAGAAGAAGAGAAAGATGGAAAACTTCCATACTTAGACGCCTTGATTATAAATAGAGACAACAAAATAAAAATTGACTGGTATCAAAAACCTTCAGCTTCAGGACGTCTTATAAATTACACATCCAAACATCCAAAAAGAACAATAATGAACACGGCGAACAATTTCATAAGAAAGGTACTGACGATTAGTGACATAGAATTCCACAATGACAATATCAAGAAGATAATAAACATTCTCAACAAAAATGGATTCCCCAAAAAAACGACCATGGATTTAATAAAACGGTACAAAAAACAGAGCAGCAGGTCACGTGCAGATGAACCACCAAAAATCTACAAATCTATGACATATGTACCAGGACTATCGGAACGACTCATTGGATCTAATTGTTATGACAAAAACAAATATAAAATCGCCACACGCACTGATAATAATCTTGGACAATTTTATAGCAATACAAAGAGCAAACTAGACAAGAATGACAAATCAAATTTGATTTATAAAATAACATGCAAAGGAAACAGCGCAGGAATGTGCAACAAAGTATATGTGGGCACTACAAAGACGAAATTAAAAACAAGAATGTCTGCGCACAAATCAGAGCACAAATCACAAAGCAAACCATTGGAGCAAAAAACAGCATTGGCGGCCCACTGTGCAACACTTGACCACTGTCCAGACTTTGACAATGTACAAATTCTACAACAAGAGACGAATTACGCGAGACGATACACGTTAGAAATGTTACATATTATAAACATACCACCAAAACAAAGAATAAACTTCAAAACGGACACTGAGAGATGCGCTCAAAGCTACCGACACCTAATTACGAAACAAACAACAATATAAAAATCAGTAGACAACGAAATGGCGAAATCGAGGGTGCTGCAATATATTTTTAAGTCAATATCTGTTAATTTTGTCTCACTGTGATGTCTACCAAAATTGTTAAGTCTTAAACTTCATGTTTAATGTTTAATATGTAAGTTTTTCAGTTTGTGTTTTATAATGTCAAAAATTGTAATTAATGTATATATTTTGTTGAAAACAGTGTCCCTGATGATGAACTCCGGTGGAGTTCGAAATATTGGACGCAATAAAACGAAGACTAAAAAACAAATATAAGACTGTTTTTTATTCAAAAGTGACCTTGAGCCCGAATTAAACTCAAAATTATACATCAAGAGGTCGAAGAAAAATAATCATATTAATATTATTACGGAGGGCACACCGCAATACAAGCAACAAAAATGTCGCTTTACAACACACTGAAGAAGAAGAACAACTCTATCAGAAAAAATATCAACAAATACAAAAGCATTAGAACGAAAAACGCGAACATAAAATCAACAATAACATTCCTTATAAAATGCAGATCAGCTGGTTTAACACCAAACTTTATCACAGATTCAACAAAACAGGTAAACAACATTTTCAATATAAACAACCAATTGCCACCAAAAATACAAAAAACTCTGACAAACCACATACAATCATTCCAAACAAAAATTCTAAATTTGCTAATACAACAAAAACACTTAGAGCTAGAATGCAATAATAGAGAACTAACAACAACAACAAACACAATAAAAGCTAGTCTAAGCGACTTAGAAGCGGCGAATTTCTTTGCAAGCGAAAAAAGTTTACAAGAGGTACTTATGAGACAAATTAAACACACCCACAAAAATAAATTAACACAGCTTAACGAAGAAAGAAGGAAACGACTGAACATAAATATTAAGACGGAGTGGTTTGTCAATAAAACGGATGTTGACATACCAACAAATATTCAGTGGCTGCTTGCATTGGGACCAAAATATGCCTTGCCAACAACAAAAAAACAGTTCCCACTATTTAAGTGCATCGCGGAGGGGGAGGACTGTGTACAGAGCATCAAGAACAAAGAGGAGCAAGAAACAGCGAGAACCAAACTAACAAACCTGATTGACAACCACGTAAGGAAAATACGAATTAACGAAAGAGATCGTTTTATACTTGACACAGCGGACGAAACGAAACGGTTTTTACATAATAATAATAATAATAATAATAATAATAATAATAATAATAATAATAATAATAATAATAATAATAATAATAATAATAATAATAATAATAATAATAATAATAATAATATAATAATAATAATAATAATAATAATAATAATAATAATAATAATAATAATAATAATAATAATAATAATAATAATAATAATAATAATAATAATAATAATAATAATAATAATAATAATAATAATAATAATAATAATAATAATAATAATAATAATAATAATAATAATAATAATAATAATAATAATAATAATAATAATAATAATAATAATAATAATAATAATAATAATAATATAATAATAATAATAATAATAATAATAATAATAATAATAATAATAATAATAATAATAATAATAATAATAATAATAATAATAATAATAATAATAATAATAATAATAATAATAATAATAATAATAATAATAATAATAATAATAATAATAATAATAATAATAATAATAATAATAATAATAATAATAATAATAATAATAATAATAATAATAATAATAATAATAATAATAATAATAATAATATAATAATAATATAATAATAATAATAATAATAATAATAATAATAATAATAATAATAATAATAATAATAATAATAATAATAATAATAATAATAATAATAATAATAATAATAATAATAATAATAATAATAATAATAATAATAATAATAATAATAATAATAATAATAATAATAATAATAATATAATAATAATAATAATAATAATAATAATAATAATAATAATAATAATAATAATAATAATAATAATAATAATAATAATAATAATAATAATAATAATAATAATAATAA
>OY986437.1:142765587-142768087 GCA_963920525.1 Dichetophora obliterata
AATAATAATAATAATAATAATAATAATAATAATAATAATAATAATAATAATAATAATAATAATAATAATAATAATAATAATAATAATAATAATAATAATAATAATAATAATAATAATAATAATAATAATAATAATAATAATAATAATAATAATAATAATAATAATAATAATAATAATAATAATAATAATAATAATAATAATAATAATAATAATAATAATAATAATATAATAATAATAATAATAATAATAATAATAATAATAATAATAATAATAATAATAATAATAATAATAAATAATAATAATAATAATAATAATAATAATAATAATAATAATAATAATAATAATAATAATAATAATAATAATAATAATAATAATAATAATAATAATAATAATAATAATAATAATAATAATAATAATAATAATAATAATAATAATAATAATAATAATAATAATAATAATAATAATAATAATAATAATAATAATAATAATAATAATAATAATAATAATAATAATAATAATAATAATAATAATAATAATAATAATAATAATAATAATAATGAATAATAATAATAATAATAATAATAATAATGATAATAATAATAATAATAATAATAATAATAATAATAATAATAATAATAATAATAATAATAATAATAATAATAATAATAATAATAATAATAATAATAATAATAATAATAATAATAATAATAATAATAATATAATAATAATAATAATAATAATAATAATAATAATAATAATAATGATAATAATAATAATAATAATAATAATAATAATGATAAAAATAATAATAATAATAATACTAATAATAATAATAATTTATTTATTTATTTATTTATTTACTTGATTGCTAAACCTTAACAGGTTTTATAGCAAATTATAAAATAAGATATTTAATACAATTTAAAATATAAAGTATGATTTTGAATGAAATAATGTATTATTAACAAACTAAAAAGTTTTAGTAAATTGCTTAAAGTATATAATTTTATTAAAGTATAAAAAATAATAGAAAAAAGTTAAGTCAAATCGATAAAATCAGACAGCATAGCAGGGTTGCGTTTTCAAGACAAACAAGGTCAAGTTAGCAACAATTTTTGTATACGGCGGAGTCGTGTGACAAACAAGGTCTCATACCCAATAAAACACCACTCCAATAGGTATATATATAATATATATCGTTTTGTCTCCCTGAAGCCGGTGAAATCCTAGCTTGACAGGGTGGTTACTCGACAAACTAGGTCAACTTCATCAATTTTCATAAAATAAAGAAAACCAGTTGCGAACGCAGGCACCAAGACAAACTAGGTCTTATCGGCCACTCATATTAATATATTACAAATCGATCTAACGTAGTGTTTCAAGAGGTAAAAAGACACCAAGACACCACGGTACCGTCAACAAATGTTGTCACAACCATCTTGAAGATATGAGGCAATTGAAGATCCCAGGTTTAGGTCCATTCAGATTATTTAGATGTATTATACACCAAAATTTTCCATTTTACGCTTAGGTCCATTTATCCATTTAGATTGTTATATTAATGTGTTTACAAATCACCAGATGCATCAGATATATGTTTGAAAGAACTTTACATAATCAACGACGGTACTGCAGGTAATCTATAATTTTATGTTTGATTGAGTCCATGGATTCACTTAAGGATATAACATCAGATACAAAATTAAAATCACCGCAAGCGCTTCTAAGAGGTTCATTTTGCAAATAATTAGTTCTACAAAAGTTCATGTGGAGTAACTCAAAAGATCTTCTAGGACGAAGAGGAATATTAAAATATATTTACTCAATAAATATGGACTGTTTACATAGCCATGTAAAAGTTTTATAATCCAACAAGCATTTATCATAATTCTCCGATTTTTTAAAGAAGGAAGATTTAAGAGTTGTAACCGATATTCATAAGGTGGTAAGTGAAAATCAGTATTACAATAAAGATAGCTTAAGCAAAACAAAAGAAATTGTTTCTGCACTGATTCAATGTCGTCTGTGTAACAACCGTATCGTGGGCACCAAACAACTGAAGCTTATTCTAAGATAGGCCGCACTAGGGAAGTGAATAAGGTTTTCGTTATGAAAGGATCATTAAACTCTTTTGCCCAACGTTTAATAAATCCTAAAGTACTATTAGCTCTATTTATTATTTTATTTACATGAATATTAAAGCGTAGTTTAGGATCCATTATAACTCCAAGATCATTGAAACTATCTAAGGACTCCAATGGATAACCACAAATTTTGAAGGTACATTTAATTGGTGGTTTGCGCGAGAAAGACATATGCTTTGCATTTCTTCATGTTGAGGTTCATACGGTTCGTTTTGCACCAGTTATGAAGATGATCAATGTCGGCTTGCAAAATACAGCGTCATTATCATTTTTAAAAGAAAGGAAGAGTTTGACGTCGTCAGCAAACATTAAGATGCTGGAATGCATTATGACAGATGGCAAATCGTTATAAAAAG